>SJYT01052370.1:156446-176868 GCA_006410635.1 Cephalophus harveyi | reverse complement strand
CCTCTCTTCTTTTCACAGCTATTTGTAAGGCCTCCCCAGACAGCCATTTTGCTTTTTTGCATTTCTTTTCCATGGGGATGGTCTTGATCCCTGTCTCCCGTACAATGTCACGAACCTCATTCCATAGTTCTTCAGGCACTCTATCTATCAGATCTAGGCCCTTAAATCTATTCCTCACTTCCACTGTATAATCATAAAGGAGTTGGTTTAGGTCATACCTGAATGGTCTAGTGGTTTTCCCTACTTTCTTCAATTTGAGTCTGAATTTGGCAATAAGGAGTTCATGATCTGAGCCACAGTCAGCTCCTGGTCTTGTTTTTGTTGACTATATAGAGCTTCTCCATCTTTGGCTGCATAGAATATAATCAGTCTGATTTCGGTGTTGACCATCTGGTGATGTCCACGTGTAGAGTCTTCTCTTGTGTTGTTGGAAGAGAGTGTTTGCTATGACCAGTGCATTTTCTTGGCAAAACTCTATTAGTCTTTGCCCTGCTTCATTCCGCATTCCAAGGCCAAATTTGCTTGTTACTCCAGGTGTTTCTTGACTTCCTACTTTAGCATTCCAGTCCTCAGAAGAAACCAAACCTGTCGGCACATGGATCTTGGACTTCCAACATTTAAAATTAAATTTCTGTTGTTTAAGCCACTCAGTCTGTGGTATCTTGTTATGGCAGCCATAACAGACTAATACATCATCTGATAAACTTTTCAATGTTCACAGCTCATAAGAATCAACTGAGGGAAACCTTAAAGCTACTGATGACTGGACTTACCCCTAGAGATTCTAACTCAGCTGGTTGATTCTAAACATTAGAAGGTATTCTAGTAGATATCCAGAGCTGAAAACCACAGGTCTAGGAGAATAGTTTTTTTGGCAATCTATTGAGCAGGCTAAGAGCGATGAATCATGTAGAAGCCATCCCCCTGTGTTTCCCTCCTTCCACTATTTTCCCCTTCCCCACATCTCCCTTCACTTTTTGCCCTATCCAGATCTCCACAGATGGACCCGGAGATTGCCCTACCTCTTAATCCTGTTCCATATCCAAGTTCACTTCTAATTTGAGGCACATTTGATAGCTTCAGCCCCATTTCTGCTCTCCCTGTCAAGAAAAGTGAGTCTCAAGGGGCCTCACATTCTCTCATTCTGTCTGTTAGCCTGAGCCAGGGCAGCTCTCTAGAGGTAACTTCATGCTTCTTAATCCAGTTATAAAATGGATAAAAGACATGAACAGAGGACAAATAGGCACAGGAAAAGATATTCAACATCTTTAGCCATCATGGAAATGCAAATTAAAATTGAAAAGCACAATGAAATATTAACTCCACCTATCAGAATGGCTGAAGAAAACAGTGACAAAACCAAATGCAGCGACTTCCCATGTGGTCTAGTGGTTAAAAACCTGCCTTGCGATGGAGAGGATGTGAGTTCTATCCCTGGTACGGGAACTAAGATCTCACATATCACAGAGCAACTAAGCCCATGCGCTGCAACTACTGAGCCCATGTGCTCTGGAGCCTGCGTGCCACAGCTAGAGAGCCCACGTGTCACAACTGCTGAGTCCAAGTGTGCAACTAGATAGTCCATGGGCTTCAGTGAAAGAGCCCACATGGTGCAGTGAAGAGCCTGTATGTCACAGCCAAGACCCAATGCAGCCAGATAAATGAAAAACCAGGTACATTACCACATGTAAAATAGACGGCCAGTGCAAGCTGATGCATGGAGCAGGGCATCAAAGCCGGTGCTCTGGGACCACCCAGAGGGACAGAGGAGGGAGGTGGCGGCGGCGGAGGGGGACACATGTATGCCTGTGGCCAGGCAGGGCCTGCGTGCCCCCATGTACATGGGTTTTCATTTATCTGGCTGCATTGGGTCTTAGTTGTGACACACGGGATCTTCACTCCACTTCATGTGGGTTCTTTCATTGAAGCCCATGCAATTACCAAATGATAGATACAGCAATTACACTCTGGGCAATTTACCCAGAGAAATGAAAATTTATGTTCACACCAAAACATTTACAGGAATGTTCATAACAGTTTTGCTCATAACAGTTAAAAAGTGGAAATAACCCAGATATCCTTCAACAGGGGAATGGCTAAACAAACTGTGGTACTCCTTTCCCAGTTTTGAACCAGTCTGTTGTTCCATGTCCTGTCCTAACTGTTGCTTCTTGACCTGCTTACAGGTTTCTCAGGAGACAGGTAAAGTAGTCTGGTATTCCCATTTCTTTAAGAATTTTCTACAGTTTGTTGTAATCCACACAGTCAAAGGCTTTAGCATAGTCAATGAAGTAGAAGTAGCTGTTTTTCTGGAAGTCCCTTGCTTTCTCCATGAGCCAATTAGTGTTGGCAATTTGATCTCTGATTCCTCTGCCTTTTAAAATCCAGCTGGTACATCTGAAAGTTCTTAGTTCCCGTACTGCTGAAGCCTAGCTTGGAGGATTTTGAACGTGACCTTGCTAGCATGTGAAATAAGTGCAACTGTACAGCAGTTTGAACATTCTTTGGCATTAGCCTTCTTTGAGATTGGAATGAAAAATGACCTTTCCTGTCCTGTGGCCACTGCTGTTTTCTAAATTTGCTAACATATTGAGTACAGCACTTTAAGAGCATCATCTTTTAGGATCTGAAATAGCTCAGCTGGAATTCCATCACCTCCACTAGCTTTGTTTATAGTAAATATTTCCTAAGGCCCACTTGATTTCACACTCCAGGATGTCTGGCTCTAGGTGAGTGGTTATACTATGGTGGTCGTGCAGTCATTAAGACCTTTTTTTTTTTTTGTCTAGTTCTTCTGTGTATTCTTGCCACCTCTTCTTAATCTCTTCTGCTTCGGTTAAGTCCTTACCTTTTCTGTCCTTCATCGTGCTCATCCTTGCATGAAATATTCCCCTGACATTTGCAATTTTCTTGAAGAATTCTCTAGTCTTTCCTATTCTATTGCTTTCCTCTATTTCGTTGCATCGCTTATTTAAGAAGGCTTTCTTATCTCTCCTCACTGTTCTCCCGAACTTTGTATTCAGTTGGTTATATCTTTCCCTTTCTCCCTTTCCTTTCACGTCTCTTCTTTCCTTGGCTATTTGTAAACCTTCCTCACACACCACTTTGTTTTCTTGCATTTCTTTTTCTGTGAGATGGCTTTAGCCATCATCTCATGTCCAATGTTATGAACTTCCCTCCATAGTTTTTTAGGCACTCTGTCTACCAGATCTAATACTTTTAATTCATTCTTGAACTCTACTGCATAATCATAAGGTATTTGATTTAAGTCATACCTGAATGGCCCAGTGTTTTTCCCTATTTTCTTCAATTTAAGCCTGAATCTTGCAATAAGGAGCTCATGATTTGAGCCACAGTCAGCGCCAGGTCTTATTTTTGCTAACTGTATAGAGCTTCTACATCTTTGGCTGCAAAGAATATAATCAGTCTGATTTCAGTATTGACCATGTGGAGATGTCCATGTGTAGAGTCATCAAACTCTAGACAGTGTATTAAAAAGCAGAGACATCACTTGCCAACAAAGGTCCATATAGTCAAAGCTGATTTTTCCTGTAGTCATGTATGAATGTGAGTGAAGGCTGAGCACCAAAGAACTGATGCATTCACACTCTGGTGCTAGAGAAGACTTTTGAGAGTCCCTTGGACTGCAAGGAGATCAAACCACTCAACCCTAAAGGAAATCAATCCTGAATATCCACTGGAAGGATTGATTCTGAAGCTCCAATACTTTGGGCACCTAATGTGAAGAACTGACTCATTGGAAAAGACTGATTCTAGGAAAGATTGAAGGCAAAAGGAAAGGGGATAGCAGAGGTTGAGATGCTTAGATAGCATCACCAACTCAATGCACATAAATTTGAGCAAACTCTGGGAGACAGTGGAGGACAGAGGAGCCTGGCATGCTGCAGTCCATGGAGTCACAAAGAATTGGACATGACTTAGCAGCTGAAAAACAACAGCAGCAGTCGATACTTTTACCTTTGAATGTTATATTATTTTACTAGGACTTTCATAGCAAAATACCACAGACTGGGTGGCTTTTATAACAGGAATTAATTTTTTCACAGTTTTGGAAGCTAGAAGCCCAAAATCAAGTTGTCAGCAGGCTTGGTTTCTGCTGAGGCCTGTCTTCTCGGCTTGCAGATAGTTCTCTCCTTACCCTGTCCTCACATAGCCTTTTCTCTGTGTGAACATATCCTTTGTGTCTCTTTGTGTGTCCAAATATTGTCTTATAATGATACCAGTCAGATGGGTTTAGGGCCCATCCTAAGTAACACAGTTTAACTTAATCACCTCTTTAAAGACCATATGTCCATGTACAGTCACATTCCAAAGCAGGGGGTGTTAGGACTTCCACATCTGAATTTTGAGGTGCCACAACTCGGTTCATAACACTCCACCCTTGAGATACCCAAATTTCATGTCCATCTCACATGCATATTACTTTTACCTCTATCTCAACAGCCTAAAGTCTTAACCCACCACAGCTCAACTCTAAGTCCCATGTCTAAACAGTATCTAAATCAAGTATAGGGGAGACTCAAGAGATGCTTGATCTTGAGGCAAAATTCCTTTCTAGCAGTGAAACTGTGAAACCAGATAAGTTATCTGCTTACCAAATATAATAGTAAGACAGGCATAGCATAGACAGTCCTATTTCAGCTGGAAGAAACTGGAAAGAAGAAAGGTGCCAAGGGTCGTTGTTGTTTAGCTGGTCAGTCACATCCAACTCTTTGTGACTCTGTGGACTGCAGCCCACCTGGCTCCTCTGTCCTTGGCAGCCCACTGGAGTGGGCTGCCATTTCCTACTCCAGAGAATTTCCCCGACCCAGGGATCGAACTGGCATCTCCTGTGCATCTCCTGCATTGGCAGACAGATTCTTTACCACTGAGCTGTCAAGGGTCTTATGCAAGTCTAAAACCTAGACAAAAAATTCCATTAGATTTCAAAGATTAAGAATAATCCTGTTTGGTTCAATGCTCTGTCCTCCAGGCTCACAGGGATGGAAGCGCTACCTTCTGGATCTGTTGGGGTAGCAGCCCCACTCATGAGGTCCCAGGCCTGACTTGTTGAAGCCAAGGAGGAGATAGTCCCAGCTTTGGGGTTATTTCTACCTTTTCTTGAAGGATAACACACGTTCACAGTTGGATATGTCTATTGTCCTGTCCTGTAGAATCCCAGACATCTGACAGTCCTCCTTCACTTTGTCTCATCCCTCTTCTCTTCAGTTGAAGCTGGCAATGTTTCTGATGGTATAACCCCATCTCTCTTCCTGGCTTCTGCTGAGATGACTGATTAGACCATGAATCATATCCATAGTCTAATGGAGCAACTGTCTAATCATATACTTGGTGTTCTCTCCAGGGCTCGAACCCAGGTCTTCTGCATTGCAGGCAGATTGTTTACTGTCTGAGCCACCAGGGAATTCAGTGTTTTCTCCAGAATATGTTTTCTCATTTTTTGCAATATGGATAGACTGAGAATTCCTCAAATCTTAAAGTCTGATGCCTTTCTACCTAACAATGCCTTCTTCAGGTCTTCTTTCTCTCTTTCACATTTTACTATAAGCATCAAGGAGAAACTGGGCAATGCCATCAACATTTTGCTTAAAATCTCCTCTGCTCAATATCCAAATTTGTCACTTACAATGTCTACTTTCCACAAAACATTAGGACAAAGTTCAGCCAAGTTATCTGCCACTTTGTAACAAAAATCATCTTTCCTTCAGGTTCCTACCACATGATCTGTTTTTCTTTCTGAGTTCTCATCAGAATCTCCTTTAGTTTCACATTTCTACCAACAGTTTCTTCCTGGCACACTACACTTTTTCTAACATGCACTTCAAAGCTCTTCTAGCTTCTATGCATTCTCAGATACAAAGCTACTTCTATATTTTCAGGCATTTGTTAAAGCAGTATCCCATTTCTCAGTGCCGAAATCCACATTAGTCAGGATTCTGCAGAGAAGCAGAACCAACAGGATATTTATTTATTTTAAAAAATTGAGTCACATAATGGTGGAGGTTTGGAAAGTAAAAAATCTGGAAGGAATTCCCTGAAGGTCCTGGGAGCTTCCACTGAAGGGGGCATAGTTTTGGACCCTGGTTGGGGAACTAAGATCCCACAAGCTGCACAGCATGGCCAAAAAATAAAAAGTAAGAGGCCAGCCAGTTCTTCAACTGATTGGATGAGGCTTACCCATTATGAAAGGTTATGTGCCCTACTCAAAGTTCACTGATTTCAATGTTAAATTTGTACAAATGATGGAAGAAATGTTCACATCTTGAGGCATGGGAAGTCATTCTAGGTTATTCATGATTTAACTTAAACTTTATGCTAACCAGAACATCCTGTTTTGTTAAACATATATTGTACATCTGCTTTAACCATTAAAGAAAAGGATGTGTTGTCCAGAAGTATGTCATTTGGAATATAAAGATAAACGCTTCCCTTTCTGGGACATCAATGCTACTACTCCTTCAAGGATAAGGCTCCTTTCCCAGGCGCCAATGCCATACTGACTCACTGTGTATGTGCCGATCTGTAGTTTTTGTAATCTTAAAGAAATGTACCTCATATTTGATGTTCTTTGTTCTGATAAGACACAAAACTGTTGAAAACTATGCTTTGCTGGAGCAGTTCCTCAGAACTTTCTGAGAGGTTGTCACCTGGGCAATAGTCCTCAGTTTGGCTCCAATAAAATTCTCCTCTATTCTTACTATAGATAGGCTTATTGATTATTTCTACACAAAAAACCCCTTCATATAAACATCTAGAATAATGTTTGATCAAATGTCTTGGAACCATGGTCCAGTCAAGTTCATAAAATTAACCATCACAAATGCTTCCAGAGAAGTCTCTCCAGCCCTGGGAACTCTCCAAGTCAAAAAAACAAAGGGAAGTCCCTGAGATGGTCTGCCAGAGAGCTGTCTTACTAGTCAAAGCGCACAGCCACTGGCTTTGAGAACAAGGTTTGTACTGTTCCCTGTGGCACTTAGCAACCTTCACTAGGGATCTTCATGGTTGCTGCTGGTCTGGGAAATGGGGATGGTAAGAGAGTTATTTTAAGTGCCATAGCTCTCTCGTACTAAAATGCCACAGCTTCTTTCTTCATTAAACTTTCTTCTGGTTGTTGTGAGATTTTGACTAGATTCCAGAGTTCTGTGAAAGTTGAGTCTGAGTTTTTGCCTGTTTAGTTGCTTTTGTATCAACACATGAACAGGAGTTTGCTACACTACCATTTGGAATGACACCGCTTCTCTAAATTAAACCACTTTCATGGGGCCTAGACATTGTGACTACTGTGCTAATTGATAAGATGTCCCTGTGCCTGCCAAGAATCTTGGTACCTAGAAGCCATTCTGAGCCAGCCCTTCCCTAGGGGTAGTGAACTTCCTGTCAGCTTCAGTAGTCACAAAAATGGGAAGTCAATTCCCAGCTCTGCCTTTAACTGTGATCTTGACTAATGGACTTAACTACTCTGAGAGTCACTTTTCCTCTTCTTTCCATTTGGATCTCAGAATGAATGCAATAAATTAAAAAGATAACAAATGTGTGCTAAGTCACTCTGTCGTATCCAAGTCTTTGTGACCCTATGGACTGTAGCTCTCCAGGCTCCTCCATCCATGGGATTTCCCAGCAAAAATACTGGAGTGGGTAGCCATTTCCTTCTCCAGGGGATCTTCCAGACCCAGGGATCGAACCCACGTCTCTTCCATCTCCTGCATTGGCAGGATTCTTTCCCACTAACGCCACCTGGGAAGCCTGCCTAGCCCAATACTGATAGTCAAATCTACTTCCAGTTCCCTCTTCTCACATTCAAATCTTCCACGAGCTGTCTGTTTTCTCTCTTGCCACTTTTCCACAGGTGAAATTAGTGGCTGGTAATGGCTGGATAAGGTACTCTTTGAAGAGTATTTGTATTCTCATAAAGGACACTCTTCAGCCCATAGGATTTAAACTTTTCTGATGGAATTAAAAGTCAATTCTTTGGAGAGAAGCACAGTTTAGGAAGAGGGACTAGTCCCCTTTACAGATACTTTGGGGGTTTGCATGTGTTTTTAATTAGGGAAGATCTTTGGTAGATGATGATGTTTCACTCTTGCAGAGGATGTGAAGCTTGATAAATTAGACACACTATGATGGATATGCAGCTATTACGTAATAACTGCCTACAGACAGGGAGGTGTGTGATTTGGGGCACATCACAGGAAAACTTACTTTGCTCATCTATGAACTGAGGATAATGAAGGTGACGTGCAAATGTTTTACAAACTCAAACTTAACCAATGTGAGGCAGTGTAATTATTCATTTATATAGTCACTGTTACAAAATCTTAGCTAATAGTAAATGTCTACCCATTCACGCACCACAACTGGAGAACCCATGCACTGCAACAAGAGAAACCCGCATGCTGCAACAAAGACCCAGAGTAGCCAAAAAAAAAGTTTAAAATGTGCCTTCCCACAAAGCAATAGTCTGAAAACAGTGTCAATGCAAAGAGTTTGTGACTTATGCTCATTTTTTTAGCCTTCTTAAAGGAAGACTTTCTCTATCAAATCTCTCCTAGTACAAAAAATGAAGGGCTTCCCTGGTGGCTCAGAGGTTAAAGCGTCTGCCTCCAATGCGGGAGACCCAGGTTCGATCCCTGGGTCGGGAAGATCCCCTGGAGAAGGAAATGGCAATCCACTCCAGTATTCTTGCCTGGAGAATCCCACGGACGGAGAAGCCTAGTAGGTTACAGTCCATGGGGTCGCAAAGAGTCGGACACGACTGAGCGACTTCACCTCACCTCACCTCACAAAAAATGAAACCACAGAATTTTTAATTCCCAGGTCTAATTCCACAAACAATTTTTGTGAAATTTATTTGTTTATATCAATCTTCATTTCCAAAAAATGTCAAGGCAGCTTACAAAGACAGGGGCTTGATGGTAAAAAAAAAATTTTAAGTGATGAAATTGTAGATAAAGGAAAGTAGAAAAAGTAAGAGTGAAGTTAGTGAAATATAAGGGTAAGGTTGGTATTGAACCCCATATTTAGTGCTTCAGAGCACCCTGTAAATCTAGCATACTAATCATGCCTCTGTTGAACACTACTAGTATTCAGTACTTCTTGAAATAACTCAGTTTACTGTTGAACAACTGTGACCACTAGAAAGGGCTTTTTCTTAGCATCACCACCATGTAATTTAGCACTTAGTCATGGTTTCCCTAATACTCTCTACTTGATATTCTAATTTAATTAACATTCACTGAGAGTTCAATATGCATCAGAAACTATGTTGATACATTATCTCATTTAATCTTTAAATAACACTATGAGTGTTTTTAAATCTTCATTTTACAGATGAGGAAAAGTAAGGTTTCAGAGGTTGAATGACCTGCCCCTAGTTACATTAAAGCAGTCAGCTTAAAGTGTTCTTCCTAACATAGATCTTCTGAATCTGAATCCAATGCCTGCACCACTCCATGTCATCTCCCCATAATGGATGGTTTTTTCCTCCCCCTGTTGCACTATAAGCTACCTGGGTACTTGAAAACAGGTTGCTATCAATCATTGAATAGTTAAATATTACATTGAAGTGAATTCAGGGAAATCCTCAGGAATCACCTCCTGACTTCACTGGCTATAAGGTGCAGTGGGATAGGAATGAGCCCTGTTGCACTAGGGCTCTGTCAGCTTTGGAAAAGAAAAACATGTGGAGATATATATATATATGCACCAAATTAATGATTACTTTCTTGGTTATTTTATGTTTTATCTCCTTCCTTGTATACGTATTAGGTGAGGTAAGATTGAAGTACAGCTAATCTTTTGAAAAGAATTACAATACAGATTTTCCTGATCCATTGTTCTACCCTCAGTAAGCCAATTAAAGAGTTTATGAACTCTTCCTCTGGAATCTTGCCACAATACACTTAAAAATTATACAAAAACAAATGGAAGAAAACATAAATGGAGCCAACTTCTGAGATGGTAACAGGCAGGAAGGCCAGGGGTCTCCAAAGGGAGGAAATAGGGTACACGTGTCAGACATTTTTTCTCTCTCTCTTAAGCAGCAGGAATTCCCTGGTGGCTCAGATGGCGAAGCATCTGCCCACAATGTGGGTAGACCTGGGTTTGATACCTGGGACAGGAAGATCCCCTGGAAAAGGAAATGGCACCCCACTCCAGTATTCTTGCCTGGAAAATCCCATGGGCGGAGGAGCCTGGTAGGCTGCAGTCCACGGGGTCACAAAGAGTTGGACACGACTGAACGACTTCATTTTCACTTGAAGCAGCAGGAGGAAGTAAACAAGTGTTATATATTTTTTTTTTCCCCTTCTCTATACAAATTTAAAAAGAGGTTTCTCTTAAAATTCTGTGTTGCCATGACGACACCTGGCTCCACCTGAACTTAACTTTTCTTAAACCTTGAGCTAACCAATGTGTTTTTCTTAATGGAATTGTTTGTCTTAAGCTATGTTAATGAGCTGTGTATTTACCCTAGACTCTGTCTTCAAGTCTGTTCAGCCTTGGGAATTAATTAAGACTCAGAACAGATTTGACAAACCAGTATGTTTTACTCATGCAAATGCTCTCTTAGGCTATGCTGATGAGACTGTATTTGCTTGGAAACCTGCCTTTCTTCAAGATTCATGTCAGTCATTTTACGGCACCGGACAGCTCACCTTGTGCCAGTGTCATCTCAAAATGCGTCTTGTGGGTGAGGGGCCTGGTGCCAGTCTCTGAGTTTTGAGACATTTCTTTTCTCTAATTAGCAGACTGCTAGTAGCTATATAACATCCGGCTAAAGACTAGCAGCGGGGGCACTCTTTCTACTCCTTTCTGATGTCTATGTCAGAAGGTTTCTCTATCTCTTTCACACTTTAATAAAACGTTATTACACTAAAGCTCTGAGCAATCAAGCCTTGTCACTGGCCCCAGACTGAATTCTTCTCCAGAGGCCAAGAATCCTGGCATCTTTCGTGGTTCAGCAACGAACTTTCACCTCTAGTGAGGTTATGCTAATAATTTAATTTTGTTTATAGAATAGTAGATCTGTGGGGAATCCTCTTCTGTCTTTCCAGAATATGATCTATCATTGCCACTCCCAAACATCTGTTTTCCAAGTGACTATCTTAAACTGAGGTGCAGAGTGAAACTTTACTGACCCCGAGTCTCATGGGTCAATTGTTGTATGTTAGTACTTAAAGCTTTTTTAATGATTTAATTTTTTTTAGCCATGGTGGGTCTTTGTTGTCGCCCGTGGGCTTTCTCTAGTTGCAGCAAGCAGGGGCTACTCTTCATTGTAGTGTGCTGCTTCTCCTCGTGGTGGCTTTTCTTGCTGTGGAGCACGGGATCTAGGTGCACGGGCTTCAGTAGTTGCAGCTCATGGGCTCTAGAGCGTGGGCTCAGTCGTTTGGGCACACTGGCTTAGTTGCTTGATGGCATGTGGGATCTTCCCGGACTAGGGGTCAAACTTGTGTCCCCTACATTGCAAGGCAGATTCTTAACCACTGGACCACCAGGTAAGTCCTAATATTTAGTTTTGAATTCTCTTTGGACTTGATTAAAGGGTCCCAAGAAACTTCAGTCTGTTTTTAGTGTTTTTTTTTTTTCAATCTTAAGGCTACCTCTTTCCTCTGATGACATCGTGATGCTTCTTTCACTTTCTTGATATCACTGTGAAATTCGCCTGTCCGAAGCTGAGCTTTGCTTTCCCACTTTCTTGCCTCTGAGCTCATATATTTCTCAGAAATCTATGACCCAGCTCTGGCATTTCAGAGTCTTGCCAAGAGAACTTCACAGACTCTTCATCTATCTCTCACTCCCAGTTTCCTCTGATACCACCCTAGTCTCTGATGTCACACATCCTATGTCTGATCTCTCCTGTTTACCTTTCCAGCTTCACACTAATTCTTTAATGAGAACATTATATTTTATGTTCACTTAATTCCGTCCAGTTCAACTCTCTCTCATTTCCTTTTTCTGCCTAGAAACTCTCAATGACCCCTTTTACCTAAACAGTTAATGACAATAACCCTCTCTGTCAGTCTTTCAGGTCTAACCCTACTCTTTCCTCAATCTTTCTTAGCATCAGGGCCTTTTCTAACGAGTTGGCTCTTCATATCAGGTGGTCAAAGTATTGGAGCTTCAGCTTCAGCATCAGTCTTTCCAATGAATATTCAGAACTAATTTCCTTTAGGATTGACTGATTGGATCTCCTTGTAGTCCAAGGGACTCTCAAGAGTCTACTGCAACACCACAGTTCAAAAGCATCAATTCTTCGGCACTCAGCATTCTTTATGGTCCAACTCTCCCAATCATACATGACTATGGGAAAAACCATAGCTTTGACTAGACAGACCTTTGCTGGCAAAGCCATGTCTCTGTTTTTTAATATGCTGTCTAGGTTTGTCAAAGCTTTTCTTCCAAGGAGCAAGGGTCTTTTAATTTCATGGGTGCAGTCACCCTCTGCAGTGATATTGGGGCCCAAGAAAATAAAGTCTGTCACTGTTTCCATTGTTTCCCCATCTATTTGCCATGAAGTCAAGAGACCAGATGCCATGATCTTCGTTTTTTGAACGTTGAATTTTAAGTCACCTTTTCCACTGTCCTCTTTCACTACCAATGACAGAATCTCATAGCCTGCTCTAGGATAGAGTCTGTTCCTTAAGACTACTCCCAGTACCTCCTGTCTGGGGTAGATTTCTGGGGGAAATTAGCGAGAGAGATTTATTTGTAGGTAATTTACAGGGGACATGCTCAGAAGAACACTTTTGAGGGAAGCAGGATTAGCAGAGAAATTGAACTGTAATACAGTCCCAACGGAGAAGGCAATGGCACCCCACTCCAGTACTCTTGCCTGGGAAATCCCATGGACGGAGGAGCCTGGTAGGCTGTAGTCCATGGGGTCACGAAGAGTCGGACGTTTACTGAGCGACTTCACTTTCACTTTTCACTTTCATGCATTGGAGAAGGAAATGGCAACCCACTCCAGTGCTCTTGCCTGAAGAATCCCAGGAATGGTGGGGCCTGGTGGGCTGCCACTGTGGGGTCACACAGAGTCGGACACGACTGAAGCGACTTAGCACAGTCCCAACAAAGGAGTCAGTGGATCCAATGGCCTTTCAGAGTTGCCCAAAATTGAAACAGGAAGCCTGACATTTATATACCTACATTATCCCATCAATGTGGGCTATGCCCAGGAGAGGGCATGACCTAAGGAGAGGCAGTTCCCTTCAGACAAGGCCAATTCCCCAGAAGGGGAGATGAGTGTCTCTATCTTGAAAAGTGTGGCAGTTCTGGGAAGCACAACACTGGACCTATTAAAACAAATTTCTTTGTATATCCATTGCTGTTATCTATTCTGTCAATCTATATAATTTGAAACTTTTATTTTCTATTATTTCCTTTACTATCTTTACCACAGTCTTCTCTCTTGTATTCCTTCCAATTTAAGTTTATTTTGCTGTCATACTCCCTGGGATCCACTTTCTCTAGACTCCTCCCCCTCTACTACTCTCTGAATTTTTCCTTTACTTTACCCATTATGTTTCTGCCTGTTATATTTGATTTTTGAAGCTAGGAGTTTTCATTTTATATGTGTGTTGTTTTTTCTGGAGAAAACTTTATGCCGGATACTTCTGAAGTCCTCAGGGCTCATTTCACCAGAGCACTCTATGATCTCTTGCTGAGTCTGTACAATTTTTTCCACTCACTTGCAATTCAGGGCCTGTAATGACTTCTTTCAATGTTTCAGTTACTCTCAAACCTATTTTCCCAGTTTGATCAAAAAATAATGATGTCTTAGATGACAGTGGTAACTGAAGATGAAGAGAATTGGACATTAGGAGAGATATCTTGGTGATATTATCAAGAGGAATTGCTTATGGCCTAATGTAGGAGTGAAGAGGTGCTTTAAAATGGTTTTTGGCTTGGGTAACTGGATGAAGGTTTTATAGAAATGGGGAACACTAGGAGATGAATGACTGATAATGGAACAAGTAGGCACTCTATTTGGCTACGTGAAATTTGAAGTACCTGTTAGATAGCCAAGTGGATATTATCAAAGAAGTAGGTCTGAACTGAGAGGAAAAGGTTTGTTTAGATGTCACTTCCTCTGGGAAGCCTTTCCTGAATACCCACTTTCCAACTCATGAAGCATTACCCTTGCTACCCACAGCATCTTTCATCACTCCCATTGTAGCCTTTATCAAATTTCTACTACAGTTTCTTCTTTATTAGTCCATTTTCTCTGTTAGAATGTGAGCTCTTTGTGGAGCAGAACTTACCTTCTTCATCTTTTTTTTTCTCAAATTTCTTTCCTGGATATATGGTATGAGTCAGTTCTTATTTGTCCAATGCATGCATATAACCAGGCAGCCAATTACATTTTACTCCATAGCTACAATCATTGAAAATTATTTTCTAAATTCAGTCAAAATTTGCCTCCTTCTACTTTCTATTCAGTTGAGGATACACCTATGAAGCTAAGTGTTATTAATTTACTTGTCTGAATACTGAGTTCAATAAGTTGCCTTAAATGCCATTTCCTTCTCCAGGGGATCTTCCCAACCCAGAAATTGAACCTGGGTCTCCGGCATTGCAGGCAGACGCTTTACCATCTGAGCCACCAGGGAAGCCCTAATAAAAATCCCAACATTGTTTTCACATGTAATATCTTTTTTCTCCCCCAACATGTAATATCTTAAAAACAATGTCTCCTTAAACATGTTTTTGTATTGTCTTCCACAGCCAAATGTGGATTTAATATTTATACTAATAACTTTTATCTTGCTATATTCAACACTCAACTCCAGAAGTCAAGATCATTTTTGATCCCTGAATATATATTTAAATATCTCAAAATACTGTTACCTCCAAGTGTTCAGTTGCCAAAGTAGGTAACAGAAAATTTTTTTTATGGTGGGGTTAAGATAAAGTTCATTTTCTGCCAAAAAAGCTTTTTTTTGGCCATAAACACCCACCTAAAAGATTTAAAAACCATTTACTAGAGCAAGTCACCGATAACTTCTCCAAGAATGAGTCAACACCACATCCTTATCTCTCATCAAACTTGCCGCACCAGCAATTTAAATGATTTACCCAGTGTTGACTAAAACTTTAATTTTTAATGTGTGCAGCTAATTTTAATGAATAATTACCTATTTTGGAAATATCAGAGTAACTTGGTATCTTTGTGAATATTCTTATGATATACAGTTTGAATTCCAACCCTGCAGCTTTAAACACAAAATGGACTTCTGAAAAAGAATTTACCAATTCTAAAAATGCTTACAATTCAGTTAATTGATTTGTACTTTCTGTGGGAAAAAAATGCTACTTTTTTTGTTTGGAAAAGAGAATTTGCTGTTTTGTGACTAATTGGCATTCTATTTGCACTACTGTGGTTGTTCTTTCCCCTCTCCTTTCACCAGTATACCAGATATGTTTTTCAAAAAGAGAGGAAGTGATATTGTAACACCAATAATCTTTACTAACAGTCTTGTGGAAAAAGAGTTAGTTTGGGGACCATCTGATTCCCTTTTGGACTATGCATTCAATCAGGTATGAGCCCAACCAATCATATTATGCTTCAGTTAATATTTACCATTTTATTCAAATCTCAAGAAAAAAAAAAAAAAACAACTATTAAATGCCTTGCCTATAAGGGCTTCCCTGGTGGCTCAGCAATAAAGAATCTGCCTGCAATGCAGGAGATGTGAGTTTGATCCCTGAGTCAGAAAGATCCCCATTCCAGTATTCTTGCTTGGAAAATCCGGTGGAGAGAAGAGCCTGGCAAGCTAAGTCCATATGGTCACAAAGAGTTGGACATAAATGAAGTGACTGAGCACACAGCACAAGTGCAGATAAATCACCATCTAAATTTAATTGCTTTTTTTTTTGCTAGAATTAACATATCAAGGGAATACTATATAGCTTATTTTTCCTATTCCTGATGACTCCATGTTGGATTTTGATGGTATTTCTACAAGGTCACATAGCAACTTGATGGTACTACTGAGACCAGAATCCTGGTATTTAGATTCCCAAGCTATTACTCTTTCTGCTATACCATGGTGATGTTCAGATGCTTACAGGTGGTGTTTATCATAAAACATAAATAAGAAACACCAGAGTAAAAAAAAAATCAAGATGAAACAATTTAAAGTTTCATCATAGTCTTCTCCTAATTATAAATTCTTCCTTCTTCAGTTTAAAGTATTTACTTGGTCATGTTTTTTTTAACTTAAGACTGAGTTCAAGTTTGAATATCGGCTTCTTCTAAGCAAGATGTAGGTGAAATGAAATTATTAAGACTTTTACAGAGATTAGTTTAAGATGGTGGAATAAGACATGAGCTCACCTTCTCCTGCCAGAGCATGAAAATAACAACTAGCTGTTGAATAACCATTGACAGAAAGACACTGGAACCCACCAAAAAAAGATATTCCACATCCAAGTACAACGGAGAAGCCACAACAAAACAGTAGGAGGGGCACAATTACAATAAAATAAAATCCTATACCCACGAGGTGGGCAACTCACAAACTGAACAATAATACTAAAGATGTTCTCACACTGTTGTGAAGGTTCTAGGTCCCATATCAGGCTCTCCAGTCTGGGGGTTTACTCAAGGAACTGGGAATCCCCAGAGAATCTGACTTTGAAGGCCAGCAGGATTTGATTATAGAGCCTCCATAGGGCAGGGGAAAACAGAGACCCTTGGAGGACACAAACAAAATCTTGTGTGCACCAGGACCCAGGGGAAAAGTGCAGTGACCCTATAGGAGACTGAGCCAGACCTGCCTGTGACTGAAGGTCTCTTGGAGAGGTGTGGGTCAGCAGTGGCCTGCCATGGGATGGGGTATTGGCAGCAGCAGTCCTGGGAGATGCATCTCAGCATAAGTCCTCTTGGAGGTCACCAATAGCCCTATATGCTGTTCAAGTATGGATGTGAAAGCTGGACCATAAAGAAGTCTGAGCACCAAAGAACTGATGCTTTTGAACTCTGGTGTTGGAGAAGACTCTTGAGAGTCCTTTGGACTGCAAGGAGATCCAACCAGTCCATTCTAAAGGAGATCAGCCCTGGGTGTTCTTTGAAAGGAATGTTGCTAAAGCTGAAACTCCAGTACTTTGGTCACCTGATGCAAAGTATTGACTCATTGGAAAAAACCCTGATACTGGGAAAGACTGAAGGTGGGAGAAGGAGATGACAGAGGACAAGATGGCTGGATGACATCACTGATTCAATGGACATGAGTTTGAGCAAGCTCTGGGAGATGGTGAAGAACAGGGAAGCCTGGTGTGTGGCAGTCCATGGGGTTGCAGAGTCAGACATGACTGGGTGACTGAACAGTAACAACAGAAGCATATAGACTCTAGCCAAACAACTAACAGGCAGGGAGCACAGCCCCATTCATCAGCAGACAATTGGATTAAAGTTTTACTGAGCCCCAGAGCAAGACCCAGTTTTCCCCACAGCCAGTCCTTCCCATCAGGAAGCTTGCACAAGCCTCTTATCCTCATCCACCAGAGGGCAGACAGAAGAAGTAAGAATAACATTCCCATTAGCCTCCAGAACTAATACCACAATCATAGAAAGATACAAAAAGAAATATAATTATGTCCCAGAAGGAGGAACAAGATAAATCCCAAGAAAAACAACTAAATGAAATGGAGATAGGCAACCTCCCAGAAAAAGAATTCAGAATAACGATAGTGAAGATGATTCAGGATCTTGGAGAAAGAATGGAGGCAAAGATTGAAAAGATGCAAGAAATGCTTACCAAAGACCTAGAAGAACTGAAGAAGAAACAAGCAGAGATGAACAATACACTAGAAGGAATCAATAGCAGAATAACTGAGGCAGAAGAATGGATAAGAGACCTGGAGGACAGAATGATGAAAATCAATGCTGCAAAACAGAATATAGAAAAAAGAAATGAAGGCAGCTTACTAGACCTCTGGGACAACATTAAATGCACCAATATTCACAGTATAGGTGTCTCAGAAGGAGAAGAGAGAGAGGAAGGACCTGAGAAAATATTTGAATAGATAATAGCTGAACACTTCCCCAGTGTGGGAAAGGAAATAGTTGACCATGTCTAGGAAGCAAAAAGAATCCCAGGCAGGATAAACCCAAGGAGGAATACACCAAGATACATAGTAATCAAATGGACAAAAATTAAAGACAAAGATAAATTATTAAAAACAACAAGGTAAAAAGACAACATATAAGGGAAAACCCTTAAATTGTCAACTGATTTTTCGACAGAAACTCAACAAGTCAGAAGGGAATGGAACAATATATTCCAAGTTATGAAAGGGAATAACCTACAACCAAGAATACTCTACCCAGCAAGACTGTCCTTCAGATTTGATGGAGAAATCAAAAGCTTTCCAGATAAGCAAAAGATAAGAGAATTCAGCACACTAAACCAGTTTTACTACAAATGCTAAAAGAACTTCTCTAGGCAAGAAACACAAGAGAAGGAAAAGATCTGCAAAAAATAAACCCCAAACAATTAACAAAATAGTAATAGGATCATACATATCAATAATTACACATTTTTTCAAGTGCACATGGGACATTCTCTAGGGCTGACCACAAGCTGGGCCACAAGGCAAGCCTTGATAAATTTAAGAAGTCGAAATCTTATCAAGCAGCTTTTCTGATAACAACACTATGAGATTTAGAAATAAACTTCAAAGAAAACTCTAAGAAACACATGGTGTCTAAACAATATGCTACTAAACAACCATTTGATTACTGAAGAAATCAAAGAAGAAATAAAAAAATACCTAGGCACAAATGAAAACAAGAGTACAATGGTCCAAAACTTACTGGATGCAGAAAAAGCAGTTCTAAAAAGAAGTTTATAGCTATACAATCTTACCTCCAAAAACAAGAAAAGTTTCAAATAAACAACTTAACCTTACACCTGAAGCAACTATAGAAAGAACAAACAAATCCAAAAGTTAGTAGAAGGAAGGAAATCATAAAGATCAGAACGGAAATAAATGAGAGACAAGACAATGGCAAAGATCAATGAAACTAAAAGCTGGTTCTTTGAACAGATAAATGAGATTGATAAACCTTTAGCCAGACTCACCAAGAAAAAAAGGGAGAGGACTCATCAGTAAAATTAGAAATGAGGAGTTACAACTGACTCCACAGAAATACCAAGAATCATAAGAGACTACTATGAACAACTATACACCAATAAAATGGACAACCTGGAAGAAATGGAAAAGGTACAGTCTTCCTAGATTGAACCAGGAAGAAATAGAAAATATGAACAGACTAATCATAAGACTATAGGGCTTATTTCTGGGTTTTCTATTCTGTTCCATTGATCTATATATTTCCATTTTTGTGCCAGTACCATACTGTTTTGATGATTTCAATGAGATATCACCTCACACCAGTCAGAATGGCAATCATCAAAAACTCCACAAACAACAAATGCTGGAGAGGGTATGGAGAGAAGGGAACCCTCCTGCACTGTCGGTGGGAATGTAAATTGGTACAGCCACTATGGAGACCAGTATAGAGATTACTTTAAAAACTAAAAATAGAGCTACCATATGACCCTGCAATCCCACTCCTGGGCATATATCCAGAGAAAAACATGGCCTGAAAAGATGCACTCCAATATTCATTGAAGCACTGTTTGCAATAGCTAAGACATGGAAACAACCTAAATGTCCATCAACAGAGGAATGGATAAAGAAGATGTGGTACACATATACAATGGAATATCACTCAGCCATTAAAAAGAATGAAATAAGGCCATTTGCATCAATATGGATGGACCTGGAGAATGTCATACTGAATGAAGTATATTAGAGAAGGAGAAATATCATATGACATCCTTTAAATGTGGAATCTAAAAAGAAATGATACAAATTAACTTACTTATGCAACAGGAAGAGACTCACAGACTTAGAAAGGAACTCATGGTTGCCAGGGGGAAGGGATAGTTAAAGACTTTTGGAAGGCCATGTACACACTGCTATATTTTAAATGGATAAGCAACAAAAACCTATTGTATAGCACATGGAATTCTGCTCAATGTTATGTGCCAGCCTGGATGGGAAGGTGGTTTGGGGGAGAATGGATATATGAATATGTACAGCTGAGTCCCTTCACTGTTCACCTGAAACTATCACAACCATTGTTAATCGGGTATACCCCAATACAAAATGTTTTTGGTGTTAAAAAAATGAATAAATAAATAAATAGAAATACCAGTAAGGAAAATAAAACAAAAAACTTTACAGTGTGATCTCCTCAGAGGTGAAAATTGTTTATTTCCCCTCTCACTCCCAAAGTGAAATAATATTCAGGTTGGAAATATTTACATAAAACAATATATAGAAATTAAAACACTTTAATATAATATAAACATTTACAGAATATAGACTGATT
>SJYT01052370.1:137886-156189 GCA_006410635.1 Cephalophus harveyi | reverse complement strand
TTTAAAACTATATATCATCTACATTTATTATAGACTGTTTCATTTCCCACTTTCAGAACTAGAAAATACAAAAATACACTGCAAATTATATTTAACAAAAAATTGCTTCACATATTTTCCTTGGAGAAAACCAAGAAACATAAACAAACATATAATAGCAATAAAAAATACCACCAACACTAACACAACCCAAACAGAGGATGGATTCTGATGCCTGCTGATTTTCTCATTTAAAATTAATTTTCTCCCATAGGTAAATAATTCACTATCAGAGCAACTGGATGAACAGGAGCAGAGATAGCCTCATTAAGATAAATTACTTTATATGCAGGAAATATGTAATTTTTCTTTCATGTTAAGAAATGAGGAAAAATAACTTGAGGAAAAGGCATATTGAATACTCTTATTTCACTTGGCTTTTGTTAACGGTTAAAGTAACTGTTCACTTAGGGAAATTCAAATAACATGAATTTCAAGAAACCAGACTCTTCAACTTATTTCATCAATTCAGCCTTAAAGGAACAGAACTGAAAAGTTCAAAATCCATAAGAAGACTCGTCCTAAAGCACTGACATGTTTATCTTTTAACTGGCTTCCTTTTCTCTTATGTTCTTACTGTGTTCTTTTGTTCTTCTCTCTCAGAGGTGAGGTTTAGGCTTGTCTCTTCTTTCAAGTCAATTTCAATTTTTACACACAAAAAACTAAGCTTTATTGAACTGACACTGACTGTACTCACCTCTCTTTTTCTTCATTGGATGTTCCTGTCTTTGTCTAAATTCCCCCATTCTATTTCTCCTGGGGTAAACAAGGCTAAAAGTTTAAAATCCAAGAATAGACTCATCCCAAAGCATTTCCTCTTCCGTCTTTTCTTCAACAGGTTTTTTTTTCTCTTTCTTGTGCTTACGTTCTTCCTTCTCAGAGGATACACCATGGCTTTTTTTCTTTTTTCGATGCTTAAGCCTTCCTGAACTGACACTGAGTTTATCTCCATCTCTTTTCCTTTCCCCAGTGCCCTTGTGCTTGTCTAGATCTGTATCTGCATAACTTTTTCTTCTTTTATGCTTGGACTGCTCCTTCTCTGGCCTTTCTTCACCTTTCTCCATGTGCCTTCTTCTCTTCTGATGTTTCCGCTTATGACCTGCTTGATGCTCCCTGGTATTGTTTTCTGAGGAGAGGTGCTTATAAACTTCAGATTCTACACTGTATGTGCCAGAGTTATTGTCCTGCTGACTAAGGCTCAGGGGTACTGGTTTTTCTGGGAAACAGTCTCTGGTGGGTTGACAGTAGGTCACAGAGTCTAATCTCTGTTTGCTGTCATGAGTTGGTAAAGGATGAGGTAACTGGTTTTCTTCTGCCTGTGAAATACTGTATGATCCTGGGTAAGTCTGGAAATGGAAAGTCTCAAATGGGAGATTTTGCTCAAACATTCTAGGTCTGGGTCTGGTATCAACCATTTCTCTGTGCTTATGGGTTTCTACAGAGCTATCACTTATCTTTCTGAAAGAAGTCTTTGGCTCTAGTCCTCTGGCTTTCTGCACTTTGATATAATCCTCAAGTTCATCTTGGAAAGAGTTATATGTCCTCTTCGAAGGAGCTGGTAACCAGTGATATAATTGGCTTTCCACTGGTGAAATAGTGTATGGTTGTTGGTAGGTCTGAGAAGTCTCAAATGAATATCTTCGTTCACACATTCTTGGTCTGGGTCCAGAATCAATTTCTCTGTACCCATGGGTTTCCACAGAGCTCTCTCTTTCCTTTCTGAAGCAAGTCTTTGGATCTAGTCCTCTGGCTTTCTGCACTTTGATATAATCTTCCAGTTCATCTTGAAAAGAGTCATATGTTTTCTTTGATTGAGCTGGTAAGCAATGAGGTAACTGGTTTTCCACTGTTTGTGAAATATTATATGGTCCTGGATATGTCCAGAAAGTCTCACATGGGGATCTTTGTTCAAACATTCTATGTCTGGATCTGGAATCAACTGCTTCTCTGTACCCACGGGCTTTCAAAGAACATTCTTCCATCTTTCTAAAACAAGTCTTTGGTTCTGATCCTCTGGCCTTCTGTAATTTGATGTAATCTGTATATTCATCTTGGCAAGAGTCTGGTGGCTTCCTTGATTTCTTCACTAGATTGATAACAATGGATTCTCTGCAAATAAGACAGTAGAAAGTTCTTGTTACTAGATTATTTTATTTGGAATATTTGCTTTGCTTTCAAAAATACTAGTTTGAAAAAAACAAATACAACAGAGGCCCAAGCAAAATTTTAAAACCTACCTTAATATAAAAGCTATAAATCATGACTTTGTATGCGAAAGAGAAGAAGCAGGGATAGTCACATATCTCCTAGGCACCTCACAATTTTTTATATATAAAAAATTTTCACACTTGGGATGAAAGGGAAGATAGGTACAAAGAAGCAGACATATCTGATACTGTTGTAGTACTTAAAAATGTAAGGCATGTTGGGATGTGTGGGAAAGGACCGATAATATTTAATGCCCTAAAGATGGTCTGATCTGCATGTCACATTGCTGTAAAAAGTTCTAATTATCAGTTCCTTGTATAGATCTATAAATGTGACAGCTATTTATTCTGGAACTCTGAAATTTTACAAAGAGTGTAAATGAAGGTTAATTTGGTTAGTTATACAATTTAGCTACCTAGTATTCAGACTCAATAGTACAAACATTTTCTACCAGAATAATTTAAGTTATACTAAAAGCAACAAAATAAATATACAATTCTTAAGTGCCCCTCTGTCCCACTACTTGACTTATCCAGTCCCCAAATGTAGAATCAATCTTCTCCTCCTTAAAATAACAGAACAAATTGGAATAAATGTGTACTAAGCTCCTACAATGGGACCTTGCCCATATTTTTATACTTCATTATAACCACTTTATGTCAGGGCTGTCCAAAGTTACTTGGTAGAAAGATCTGGAATTCCAGTTTGGTTCTGTTTAACAGCAAGACCTTTTTTCTTAACCACTATACCTCACTGGAAGGATGACAAATGGATGACAAATCTCTGGAACTAGCCAACCTTCCAAGGATTACAGGAATTATTTGAATTATCTAGCTAGCCTGAGAATGATTCTTCAGCATCTTTCCAAAGATGTCTGGTCAGGAGGGTTGCCTGTGAGCCAGGTCTTTCAGCACACTATCATGGCTAGAGAACTCCCTAGGAGAAGGAACTAGCATACAATATGGTACAAATACTACCAATCATACCCAGGATCAATTCTTAGGGAAATAAATGCCTAGAAAAATACATGTAAAGATACATGTAAAGATACTTGACAGAACCCCTGTTTTTTGGTATCATAGAAGCAGTTTGGTAAGAAATTCTTACTTAAGTTGATGTTCACTTCCTTGCATATGAGACCGGAACATTTCTAAAGATGTAAAGGTGATATTACAAATACGACAATCGTAGGTTCTCATACTAAATGCTGGAAAAAACAGAGTTCAAGTTAAAAAGGTCAATAGGAATATACTTAGAATCACATAGCTGGACAGGAGTTTACTAGAAATCATCTACTTGAACTTTCCCAATTTAAAGATAAGGCCTAGAGAAGATAAATGATTTGATTGAAGTCACAGAGTCAGTTAGTAACAGAGATAGCTTCTCAGAGCCCATGTCTCTTAAAGTCCAAAATTCTTCACACTACACCAGACTGCTGCTCCAGCCTTGGTCTCTTTAAGAAACTGCTATCTGCTTATTTATTTTTGTTATGTGAAAGCACAACAGACACTTCAAATGTAGTGTGCCTAATCTATCTTTGCCTCTTAATCCCTCAACCAACCTCTTTTTGTTTGTCCCTAATTTTCTTTCTACCCAACTAAAACTTGAAACATCCCAAAATATTAAAGATGAATAAAGGCAAATGTTTATTCTCTTACCTGAAATCACTGTAGTGCATTAGTTTACCAAAAGTGATTTCCATAGCCAGATTTTAGAGAGAGTTTCAGTGAACCCCACTCTCAAGATAAATGCTGAAAGTAAAATTCTAAAACAAAACTATTCGTTACCACTTCATAAGAGTCAAGAACTATAGAATAGGTATGCTAGTTACCTCTCTCTTCTGACTGATAGCTAGAACTGGAAGCAGGTGATAGGTTAAGTTTTATTTTCTTAATCTTAACATCCCTCCAATTTCTCTTCAGTCAGAAGATGCAAATTAATAAATTTCATTATGCTAAATATAAAAACAATCTCACTCTAAAGAAGAGGCAATAAATTCATGGCTGCAGAGATTTTAGGGTCCAGCAAGCCTATCTTCTTTTAAATCAAACAGCAAATTGATCATTTAAAGGACACTAAATTAATCATTAATAGGTGTATTGGCCATGTCCAAGCAAAGATTATCCATAGAAAAAGGAAACTACTGTCAAAGGGAAAGAAAAATCCTGACTTTGAAGCACATGAATGTGCTTCAGAGCATCCTGACTATGCTCAGCCAGTTACATCAAAGTCTGAATAAATGATTCTTCAAAACTCCTCTCTTCCTGTGCTGACTTGTGCACTTGCCAAGTCACTTCTGATTATAATTTGGTTTCCTATATTACTGATACCAAAAAGAAGATAATCTAAATGATATATTTTTTTTTACAAACCTGGGAACTGAAATATCTATTTATGCTCCTACCATAAATCAATAACAGAAGACAGTGAATTAAACTGCCATGTTTCCCAGACTTCTCTGATAAGAATCAATTGGAGTGTGAGTTAAAAATATAGGCATTGAAACATGTATAATATCATATATGAAATGAATCGCCAGTCTAGGTTCGATGCATGATACTGGATGCTTGGGGCTGGTGCACTGGGACGACCCAGAGGGATGGTATGGGGAGGGAGGAGGGAGGGGGTTCAGGATGGGGAACATGTGTATACCTGTGGCAGATTCATGTTGATGTATGGCAAAACCAATACAATATTGTAATTAACCTCCAATTAAAATAAATAAATTTATATTAAAAAAAACATATAGATCCCCAGACCCCTTCCTCTGGAGAATATGATACGTTGGGACAGGGAATTTGTATTTTAACAATACCCCAGCTAATTATTGTCAAACAATGGGTGGAAAAAACCTTAAAGGAGTGTCTTTCCAGTTCCTTCGTTATTTATCACCATCTTGCAATTTTGTTTTCGGTTTGAGAAGTCCTTCATTTGAGGCTAATCACCTTTGAAGATTCTGGCCTTCTTGCAAAGCTGAGAACTGAATCCGGGACTCTGCATGCTTATAAAATCCAGAGATTATAGCTAACGTTATTTACAAGTGGGAAAATTAAGGCTCAGATTCACTTGGATATGTATTCTGAGGGCACCCAAGTTATGCAAGATAAGCAGGACTCCTGGTTTCCCCTAGACTGGTGGTTCTTAATGTTAGTTACACATTAGAACCATGTGGAGAACTCTAAAAATATTCATGTTACAGCTCAACATAAAACCAATTTAATCAGCATCTCTAGGGGTAGAACTAGGCTTTCTTACTTTTTGAAAACATTCTAGCTGACTTTTCTGTGCAGACACTGTTAAGCACCACTGCCTAGATGATCTCCAATGATTATAAACAGCTTATATTTCAGAGGTTTTACAAATTTGTCTAGTGCTTATAGAGTATATATAATGTTCTTTTCAGTTCCTCCTTGGTTTCTTCACAAGTTATATCAGAAGATTATAATACAGGCAATATAGTAGTATAGAGGAGCTGCAGGTCACATGTGAAAGACCTAGAGGCAGTTCTGGAAAAGTATGGTCTGCTTCTATTACCTTAGCCCTTGTCTTTTTAACACATTGATATTCTTTTTCTAGGATACAGCCTGCTGAGAAAATAACATATGAAAATGGTGTAAACCCTTTCTGTGAAGACATGAAGCCTATGTATTTGTCTCAAGATAAAAATTCCTGGTCTAATCCTACTGAAACCTGCCTCTACTGTTTCTCATACTGTCCATTCTCCTATCTGAGTCTGTTCCTTGGGCCTGTCAAATTTTGCTCCCCTCAGCCCTGCTAGGATTCCTTGTTTCTGACTTCACCCAGAAACTCAAGTTTCTTTGTATCTGGTAACTTTCAAAATCATCCATAACCTAACACATGTGGGGTGGGCTTTCTCCTAATCACAGTCCTATAACTCCCTGGACTAACATCTTTGATTTCAAAGGAGAGATTAGGGGAAAGCATGTCTTTATAGTCTAACATTATGGCTCTCAATCTTGGCTCTATATTGTAATCACTTGGGGAGTTAATAAAGAAAAAAAAACACTAATGTAGTCCCAGGGATTCTAATTTAATTGATTTGAGGGATGGCCTGAGCATTGGGATTTCTAAAAGATCCCTACATGATTTTAGTATGTAGTCAAGAATAAGAATCATTGGTCTAGTATCTTAAATGGGGAAAATCAATTGAGAGCTACATGTAAGCAAAAGTGCAACTTAACATGGCATTTAGCTTATGAAGAAAAACAGAAAATGTACAACTTACATGTTTTAAAATTATGACAGGGAAACAATATTTTAAGAAAACTAACATTTGTTGAGGACCTATTCTGTGATGGGTATGGTATATACTGCTTAATTTCACCCTTTTTCCAATCCTGTGAAGTAGCTTTATTTTGATTCTATACCTGAGGAATCTAAGGTACAACTGGACAAGTGACTCAAACACCTCTCCAAATCTATGTTTATCCCACTACACAACTCTGCCTCTCAATAAACAACTATCAAATATTGAGGAAAAATATATATTCATTGGAGTATAAAGCACTGAGAAATATATTTCAAAATAAAATACAATCCCTATCTCAAGGGGCCAATTCAGTTAAGAGACTATGTAACACAACTGTCAATGAATAGTAAAGCCTATGAGAAATCAGAGGAAGGGGAGAATACCAAGGGTGAGAGCAGTGAGGGAAGTTGTGATGGACTTTGGAGGAAAAGGATTTGAATTATAAGGAAAGCAAGTAGGGCATTCTAGGGGGTGAAAATAATATCAGGTATGGGAGAGACAGAAATGAGCATGGTGTGCTGAATTCAAATAATCTGTTCAACAAACACTAAACACCTCTGTGGCACCAAGTATCGTGCTAGATGCTAGGGATACAAGATGAACAAAATGGGCAGGTTACTCACAAATTCAAATGAGAAACAGATACATGAACAGAGGGTTTCAATCTCACTTCATCAAAGAGAAGAGACGTATGCTTAAGAGGTATGGGAATTCAAAGAAGCAGACACACTTAGTATAATATGGGAGTCTGAAGAGTGCTACTGAATGAGATGAGGCCTTAGTTAAATTTGGAAAAATAGTTAATGGTGAAAGGAGTTGAAAAGAGCATAGAAGTATTTATAGGAACTTATTGAACTTTGGAATTGTAGAATAAAATATAAGGGGACGGCATGGGAGAGGCAAAAAGGTGGCAGATCAAAGAGACTCCCATATCATGCTGAGGAGTCCAGCAGGTGGTGCAGTGGTAAAGAGCCTGCTTGCCAATGCAGGAGATATGAGAGACAGGGGCTTTGGCCTCTGGGTTGGGCACATCCCCTGGAGTAGGAAATGGCAACCCATTCCAGTATTCTTGCCTGGAAGATTCCGTGGACAGAGAAGCCTGGTGGGCTACAGTCATTGGGTCGCAAAAAGTCGGACACGACTGAGCAACTGAGCACACAGAGCACAAGGAGTCTAGACTTTTTATTCTGTGGGCTGGGAACCCATCAGGTGGTTTAACCAGTATGTAACACGGTCAACTGTGTGTTTTAGAGAAATCTCTTCTTTAACTGCAATATGGAAGGTAATTTTGAGAGGAGCAAGCCTGGAAGTAAGGAGACCACAGTTACATAAATATACCAGAGCAGGCAAGAGATAAGGAGGCATGGGCTAGAAAGGCCACAGTAGAGACTGACAAGAGCAGAGATACTGGTGAAATATTTACCATTAAATCTAACAAAATTTAATGACTGATTAAATATGGGAGATAAAGGAGAAGGAGGAATCTAGAGAGGTCTAAAATAACTCAGCATAGTTTGATCCTAACTGAATTGGAATTTCATAAGGAATACTGTTTAAGGACATGGGAGAATAATCAATGGTGCGTTTGAATTTGGACACACAGAGTCTGCTATATCTCTGAGATTTCCATATAAAGGTGTCCAACAGGCAGTTAGATATGGGAATTTGAAAGGGAAAGGATAGCTTAGAGTGATTTTGGAGAAATCTGAGGATAAACGGTAGTTAAGACAGAGTGGATGAGATCTCTTGAGGACAATGTATCGGTGTGCACAGGAATAGCAACATAATGGTAAAAACCCTGGATAGTGTCACTCTTTAAACTAGATGGTAGAGGAGGAGGGGGTCCATGAAAAGTCAAGAAGTAAAGGACAGAGTTTCAAGTATGAACAGGAGAAAGTGATGATGAGAAACAGATACATGAACAGAGGGTTTCAATCTCACTTCATCAAAGAGAAGAGACGTATGCTTAAGAGGTATGGGAATTCAAAGAAGCAGACACACTTAGTATAATATGGGAGTCTGAAGAGTGCTACTGAATGAGATGAGGCCTTAGTTAAATTTGGAAAAATAGTTAATGGTGAAAGGAGTTGAAAAGAGCATAGAAGTATTTATAGGAACTTATTGAACTTTGGAATTGTAGAATAAAATATAAGGGGACGGCATGGGAGAGGCAAAAAGGTGGCAGATCAAAGAGACTCCCATATCATGCTGAGGAGTCCAGCAGGTGGTGCAGTGGTAAAGAGCCTGCTTGCCAATGCAGGAGATATGAGAGACAGGGGCTTTGGCCTCTGGGTTGGGCACATCCCCTGGAGTAGGAAATGGCAACCCATTCCAGTATTCTTGCCTGGAAGATTCCGTGGACAGAGAAGCCTGGTGGGCTACAGTCATTGGGTCGCAAAAAGTCGGACACGACTGAGCAACTGAGCACACAGAGCACAAGGAGTCTAGACTTTTTATTCTGTGGGCTGGGAACCCATCAGGTGGTTTAACCAGTATGTAACACGGTCAACTGTGTGTTTTAGAGAAATCTCTTCTTTAACTGCAATATGGAAGGTAATTTTGAGAGGAGCAAGCCTGGAAGTAAGGAGACCACAGTTACATAAATATACCAGAGCAGGCAAGAGATAAGGAGGCATGGGCTAGAAAGGCCACAGTAGAGACTGACAAGAGCAGAGATACTGGTGAAATATTTACCATTAAATCTAACAAAATTTAATGACTGATTAAATATGGGAGATAAAGGAGAAGGAGGAATCTAGAGAGGTCTAAAATAACTCAGCATAGTTTGATCCTAACTGAATTGGAATTTCATAAGGAATACTGTTTAAGGACATGGGAGAATAATCAATGGTGCGTTTGAATTTGGACACACAGAGTCTGCTATATCTCTGAGATTTCCATATAAAGGTGTCCAACAGGCAGTTAGATATGGGAATTTGAAAGGGAAAGGATAGCTTAGAGTGATTTTGGAGAAATCTGAGGATAAACGGTAGTTAAGACAGAGTGGATGAGATCTCTTGAGGACAATGTATCGGTGTGCACAGGAATAGCAACATAATGGTAAAAACCCTGGATAGTGTCACTCTTTAAACTAGATGGTAGAGGAGGAGGGGGTCCATGAAAAGTCAAGAAGTAAAGGACAGAGTTTCAAGTATGAACAGGAGAAAGTGATGTCAAAGGAGCTAAGGAAGTAGAGATTTTTAAAGAGGAATGTTCAGTGAATGGAGCAAAGATGTCTATTGGACTTAGGCATTTAGAAGTCACAACCACCCTGCGAGGAACAGTTTCAGTGAAATAGTAGAGTGGAGGTGTGGAGGACTGGGGGGATGTGTGGCAACAAATGGCAGTGAGTTGAGGAGTGAATATCAGTGAGGACAGTAAGAGCATATCTGAAAAATAAGAATACAACACAAACCTTGGCTAAGAAAACAAGAGGAAAGTATCATAGTGAAAGGGAAAATCAAGATTAAAGGATTATTTGGTTAGGGTAAGATGCTTGGTATCCACATGTGATGGTCACATTTTTCTTGATGGCATAAGGAATAAGCTTGTCTGAAGGATGTGAGGAGGGGGAGTGTTGAATAGTAGAAGAAAGTGTTGGAAGGTGGTGTAGGTTTAAAAATTACTGCTGAAAGGAAACTGAAGGAAAAGGAAAAGTACTAAGTAGGACTAAAAGGTCACAGAGATTGGATACTAAGACTCTATAGAGGTATCCAATCTCTAGCCTTATATAATTTTCCATAGCATGACTAAGTATTCTGAATGTAAAAGTAGAACAGGTAGACTGTGGAATTGATCCTAGGTTGAAATCTTGCTCCTAGGTAGTGAGAGAATAACAATGAGGTATAAGTAAAGCCTTCTAGAAGGTGGTTACAGCATTAAAGTGATGGTAGTGAAAATGCAATGGAAGGGCACAGGTAGGAGAAACAGTTCTAAGAAGACTTGATAAGACTGTGGATGGATAGGATATAGGGGAATTTTGTCAAAGATGCCCTCGAAGATTCAAGTGTAGGTGACCAAAAAATAGTGCTACTACAGCAAAAACAAAAAACTTGATAAATTCAAGATGGTTTTAGGGAAGATTATTAATTCAATGTTAGGTATGTTGAGTTACAGGTGAAGGTGAGAAAATAAGTACAACAATGGGGCTATAAATTAATAAAATAAAACAAATACAATAAATAAAAAATACAGACATACTTTAGCTCCATATCATTATGGTAGCCATTCCTGTGCTAATAAGATCTGGGCTGGATGAAGGACATGAAGAGAGCAGTAAGAATGATGAAGAAACAGAGAAAGAGATTAGATAAGTAGAAACATATATAAACAACAGCAGATAAAAAAGAAGGCAAAGACAGCAAGACGGGAGAAAATAGGTGAAGGGTAAAAATAATTAAAGTGGCATATGTTAAACCGCTTTTGTCTTACCGCTTGCTCACTTATAATATATGGGCTTCTGCTATTGCTGTTCTTTGAAATTCTCATCGGCTAATTTAAATTCTCCAGCTAGTTTTTTTTAATTAAAAAAAAAATTGGAATGTAATTGCTCTACAGTGTTGTGTTAGTTTCTGCTGTACAACAGTGCTCCAGCTATTTTTTAATTCTCAATGTTTACTGTAATCAAAATGAAATAGTCAAGGCAGGGTTGAAAATCTTTTGAGCTTCCAGCTTCAGAGGCTAATGTAAAATGACTTCAATGACTGGATTAAATTATGCTGATGATCAGCAGCCCCCCTCTCTGGCCAGATGAAAATTTCACCAAAATCCTCTTTCTCTCATTCTAATAATCTTGCAACTTCAGAGTCTAAAATAACCCTCCTTTCAGAAGTGACTAGAGTACACATATCTCTCAGAGCTGACACAATTTTCAGTTCCAATTTACCCAATGCCACTAAACTAGAAGCCACTTATTTCAGAGAACCCTCTGCATGGCAACAGGAAAAATAACCTATCAAGTCTGTCGTATCTTCTAACTTCCATGACTTTCAGGAGCCCTGCTGATACTGCTAAATCGATTCAGTCGTGTCCGACACTGTGCGACCCCATAGACGGCAGCCCACCAGGCTCCCCCATCCCTGGGATTCTCTAGGCAAGAACACTGGAGTGGGTTGCCATTTCCTTCTCCAATGCATGAAAGTGAAAAGTCAAAGTGAAGTCGCTCAGTCATGTCTGACTCTTCGCGACCCCATGGACTGCAGCCCACCAGGCTCCTCCATCCATGGGATTTTCCAGGCAAGAGTACCAGAGTGGGGTGCCATTGCCCTACCACTTCTATTTCTGAGGTGAAGGTGAAGTCGCTCAGTCGTGTCCGACTCTTTGCGATCCATCCATGGGATTCTCCAGGCAAGAATACTGGAGTGGGTTTCTACATTTGTCTAAATCGACATTCTTTAAAATTCTAGATAAAAACACAGATTTCTATGTCACTTTTGGTTAGATGTTGAATCACAATAAGCAGCAAACTTAATAATATACACACAGGGTTAGCATTCAATAAATAAAGGTTAATAGTTCACTGATTCATATATTAAACTAATCTCTATTGAGGGAGGCCAATGAAATCCCCTTCCTCAAAGACCTTACATTCTAATGCGAGATAGACACAAGAAGAGATAATTATATATGCAGGTTAAGGAAGCAGAGAAGACAAGCCTTGAAGGAAGTAAAAAGACTTACAGGGAAGTAGCATGTTAAAGTATGAGTAAGACTTGGTCAAGAAAAGAGGGACATGAAGATGTTCCAGGCAAAATGGCAGCATGAAGAGCACAGAGACAAGAAATGGGGTAATCGTTTCTGGAAACTAAAAGCATTTTGCAGGTTCTGACCTACATAGATCACAGCAGGAAGTAGCAGGGAATAAGCCTGGAGGAGGAAGATGGTAGAAAAGGACAAGATGGTAGAAAACTATGAAGCTTATATTTTTATCCTTAGAAAATAGAAAAATAAGGATTTTTAAGCAGGGAAGTGACATAGAAAGATATGCACTTTAGGTGAAATACTCAGTGGTTAAATTGAGGGTGGATTTGGGGAGACAAAACTGATGGATGGAGAATAGTTAGGAGGCTGTGTCAATATTCTCGAACAGTGCTTCTCAAAATTTATTGTGAGTACAAACCACCCAGGGATCTTGTTAAAATGCATAAATTGTAGATTCAGATTCAGTAGGTCTGCAGTAAAGCCTGAGATTCTTTTTTCTAATAAGTTCTGAAGTGGCGCTGATGATGCTGACTACAAACCACACTTTGAATAGCAAAGCTCTATGAAAGATATTGAGGGCTTGAACTAGTATAAGAAAAGCAGAGCAGGAGATAAGGTAACAGTGATATTCAGAAGGTAAAACAGTCATGGCTTGGTGCTTCATTAGATACAGAAAGTGAAGTAGATGGTGTTGGGGGATTTAAAGTTAACTACAGGTTTCTACTTGGAATGACTGAGTGGATTTGAAATGGCTATGAGGTGTCCAGGTGAAGAGGTAGCTGCTCTTTGGATATATGAGTCTAAAGCTTTACAGAAAGGTCATAAGCATATAGATGAGATAAGAAATCAAGGGAATGGATTAGATTATTTTACAGTTTAAGGTCAAGAATGGAATCATGGGAATGCCTACATTTGGCAATAATATTTTTAAATTAATTTTAAGAATTTATTTATTTTAATTGGAGGCTAATTACTTCACAATATTGTAGTGGTTTTTGCCATACATTGACATGTAGGCAATACATTTTAAAAAGAGCCCCCAAATAAAACAGAAAAGAAAGAGAAACACAAGAAAAGAACACACACATAAAGAGTTACATAAAGCAGAATAGAGCTTCAAGGAGGGAGTAATGAACATTTTTGCATGAAGCAGAAAAGTCTAGTAAGGAAAGAATTGAAAAACAATAGTAAGCAGAGAAAAAGAAGTGGGTGGAAGAGAGAATATGAAAAGGGAATAAAATACACTAGTAGTGAGAAGGTGCCTGTGGGGGAAAAATGAAAAAAAAAAAAAGGTTAGACAAGCAAGTGGATCACTCCAGTCAGGATCAGAATCTTTATTGTGCCGGAATTCTTGCCACTCTTCCTAAGTTCCTTTGTTCATCCTCCTTCCCACTTCTATCAATGCAAATCATACATTTCCTTTAAAAAGATTTTTTGAGTCATTTTATTTCACTCCTCTGGTTATCAAAAATATGTACACAAAAATCCATGGCTGCAGCCTCTCGCAATGAAGTTCTATTAACCCAAGTAGTTTATACACTTGCCCTTATCAGGGAAAGTGCTGTATCTTCATTTGTATTCCCAAGAATGACTAGCCTAGCACCCAAGAGACACTTAAGCCATACTTAGTGACTGAATGAAATAACTATATAATACTAACATAAAATACTTTCTGTAAGTACCTATAATATAACATGAAACCATGGTAATTCCTATATTTGATAAATAAGAGTCATTTAAACCTGTCTGGGTCTCATTTTCCAGAAAACCACAGACAAACCTACATGGACTCAAAAGTTCTTACTGAAAATTCTATGATCCTATGAGTATTATCAACCTCCTATTCAGTAAGAGTAAAATGGTATATATATATAAGCCAGTATGTTTTATAAACTATAAACTTCTAAGAAAGAAATTTGGGATATTCTTACTGTTTACCATTTGCATCTGATTTTGCAGGAAGAGGTTTCTCTCTTATCTTGTCTATAAACTTCTTTCTAGCTTCATTTCTTTTGTGTTTTTTCCCAACATAATGTTGTTGGGCCATTAGTGGACTATTAAAAGAAGCAGGACAGAGCTTGCAATACTTGTTTGGATTATTCAAATCCAAAGCACGGCTGGAAGAGGAAGGCATAATCTTGTCTTTAATCCCACCTGGAGGAGGCTTGACAGCAAGGGGCTTCAGAAAAGTTGACTCTGCAGAGGTAGTAATAGGCACACCTGCTGAAACAGTCATAATGAAAAGTGATCCACATGTTTTCATTATAAAGTATTAGAGAAAGTTAGAGTTCTTTTAAAACCTACTGTCTCTGGACTTTTTTCACACAGCACTGTTGAAGAAAGGTATTCAGGCTAAAAATAATTGAATATAAGTCTGTAACCAAGTGTCTCCAACAAAGATACAGGAAGCATATTCAGCAATCAATGAAGGCATGAGAGCTGTATTAGGATGGCTCTTGAAATTAGTGAGGGTAAAAGAGAGAGGTACCAACTTCTAAGTTGATGTCTTTCTTGAGTAGCATAGTAAGCAGATCATCTATTCAGCGGTGGTCGAATCAAAATACAATTTATGCAGTTGTTCAAGGCTATACAATTATATGTTCCCACAGTTACAGTTATTTCAGAGCTCTTTCATGTAGTCTCCTTTCTGAGCCCAAATTTATGAATTTGGGGGACTAAAGATAAGGCTTTACAAGATGCTTTCTTTCGTGTGGTACACTGATTCTGTCCCTCTTGACTGACAGCTGCTGCTGCTAAGTCACTTCATTCGTGTCCGACTCTGTGCGACCCCATAGACGGCAGCCCACCAGGCTCCCCCGTCCCTGGGATTCTCCAGGCAAGAACACTGGAGTGGGTTGCCATTTCCTTCTCCAATGCATGAAAGTGAAAAGTGAAAGTGAAGTCGCTCAGTCGTGTCTGACTGTTTGCGACCCCATGGACCGCAGCCCACCAGGCTCCTCTGTCCATGGGATTTTCCAGGCAAGAGTACTGGAGTGGGTTGCCACTTACAGCAGAAAAACAAATACAGAAAATCAGAAAGACTAGAATAAATTTAAAAATAATTCATTTCATTTATTAAGAAAACAATGTTTTAATGCTGATGTGGCCTATGCTATGAGTTGGAAATTAATGTAGGTAAAATTGTGATGCCAGGGATGCTTTATTCCTAAAATGTTGAAGCTAGTGAGAATATGGTAAATTATTTACTCTAGAAGATTAATGATTATTTTTTGTTCTAGCACACAACATTTTCAAAATACAGGCTGGAGCATACTCTGCCACTTCAGGTCAAAATTGAGATCTGTGGGTCAGTTCTCTCATGTGCTGGTGGCCCAGAATCACTGGAAGGAGGACAGAGCAACATGTTATATAGTTCTCTGGATCTCACATAAAGTAAGTTTTCAATAACTGCTGATTGATATAGCTATTGGTACTTTTTCTTTACATTCATAGGAAGAAAGGAATGAGCTATCAGGGTAGAAGAAGATTCCATACCACTTTTTTTTTGTCTACAGTTAAAGTTAGAAAATGCTGCAACATAACTATATTATGGTGAAGACATTGGTCTGAACACACATTATGAGATGTTTTGTAAAGTACTATAGCAAAAAAAAAAAAAAAGAATGAGATAAATGCCAAGGGGAAGAAGTAAGAAGAAACTATGACTTAATAATTTGATTAGAAACTGGAGAGCTCAGGTTGCTTATTGTTGTTTCTTTATAGCAAACATGTTTTTATTTGGATTTAATAAACTGAAAAGGAGAGGTCACATTTCTTAAAATTTAGCTAGCAATCATGATCTCTATATTAAATGTCAAGGGCACAGAAAGAGATTAACTGAGCAGAAGAACCAAGTTATTGTGGCAGAGTAAAATTCTCTCCAATAAAAAATGGATAGCAGAGATGGGAAAAAAATTATAGAGAGACTCTGTATTGAAGCTAAAGAGGTGAATGTCATCTTACCCGTTGCTGGTTGAAATCTTGATGGAGATACCTGATCATGCTCCACCATTAATTGCTTCAGTTTTTTAGAATGGACTTTCCCCACATAGTGAGACTGAGCAACAACTGAGGAGCTAAAAACCATGTGGCAGAGACCACAAAATTTGTTTCTGTCCACTACTTCACTTCTATGCTCCTGAAATAAGCACAATCTTGTTAGAAAGATTCAATAACTAAGTTTTGAATAACAACACCAACATAGGCCACTCACCTGAAAATTCCTAATATCCATCTTCATTTTCTTACCAGGCACTTCATTTTGTTCTCCATGCATTTGAAAATAAAACCTAACATTCTGAGCATGTTTTTCACTCTGGAAAAAGATACAATATGACTTTGTTTATTCAACAACAGAGGCACCTCAAATTCATACCTCTGACTCTGAGGGCAGCACCTGTGAGTTGGAATATATTTAGTGTGTACCTAGTTTATAAAAAGGTTTTGCATGCTTTCAAGACCCTAAATCTCAGTTAAAATGAAAATAACACTACAATTTAGAGACCAATAACTTTTAGTTTTTGACAGAAATTCCTCCTGCTGCTGCTGCTAAGTCGCTTCAGTCATGTCCAACTCTGTGCGACCCCAGAGACGGCAGCCCACCAGGCTCCCCCGTCCCTGGGATTCTCCAGGAAAGCACACTGGAGTGGGTTGCCATTTCCTTCTCCAATGCATGAAAGTGAAAAGTGAAAGTGAAATCGCTCAGTCGTGTCTGACTCTTCATGACCCCATGGACTGCAGCCCACCAGGCTCATCTGTCCATGGGATTTTCCAGGCAAGAGTACTGGAGTGGGGTGCCATCATCTTCTCCACAGAAACTCCTAGTTTTTGTCTAATATCAAATTTTTCTTCTTCCTTAGTTACACATCTTAGGCAATACACCCAGCTAAAAGACTGCATATTCCAGCTTCCCTTTCAGCAAGATGTAACCATGTGACTATATTCTAGCCAATAAGATGTAATCTGAAATGTTGGGTAGAACTTCTGGAAGTCTCCTAACAGAATGGGGGATGAACTCGTCTCATCTTCTTCTCTCCTGCTTCTGGAATTAAGATGTAAAGGTCATCTAGGACAATGGGGGCTCTTGAGGACAGAGGCTAGTTCATCAGAGTAGAAAGACAGAAAATGCCTAGATCTCTGATAGTGTTATGAAGCTGTCACATCAGCCCTGTATTGCTTACCTCTCAAATTCTTTTCTGTGAGGAAATTAACCTTTCTAGGTTAAGCATATTAAAAAAAATCTCTGAACACATATATAACAAAATACATAATAACCAAAATGTTGATGTCAATAGAAGGGACACATTAATATGCCTGAGCACATACTGTGAGGCAATTACTCTATCTACAGCATTTTAAATTGTGAAGTGTGTGCAGGAATGTAGCTGAAGTACATACCCACTGCCCAGTTGTAATAGATTTTAACATTTTTCTCTATTTCTTTCAGATCTCCTTTTCAAAAGAGGTAAAATTTTACACAAGAAGTCCTAGCTCCTCATTTCAATAATCGCTTCCTCTTTGGTCTCTCCCCAGTAGGTAACTACTATCTTAAAGTTGTTTTGTATCACTTCCTCTTACTCTTTTACCAGATATGCATGTACCTATAAACAGTAATATGTACTATTGTCATTTAAAATTTTTTATGAAAATGGAATCAGCCTATTCCTATCCTTTCAACTTTTTATAACAATATTATATAAGATTTGCTCATATTGATACATATGGCTCTAGTTCATTCATATTACATGCTGCATAATATTCTACTCCATATCCTACCCATCAAATCCCCTAATGAAGGCAGTTATGTTTCTGATTATTTTCTTATTACAAAAATCTCTGCACTGAACATATGTAAATGTATCTCCTAATATAATGGCCATGAGTTTCTTTAAAGTAGATACATAGATATGGACTATCTGGCTTATATGAGGGTTTTCAGCTTTAATAGGTACTATAAAATTTATCTCCAAAGATGCTGAAGCAGTTTACAACTCCAAATGTAGCATATATGAGTGTTTTTGACTGCCTATATTTTCTTAAGTATTAAGTGCTATTAGGTTTTAATTTTTGCAAGTACGGTTTTGATA
>SJYT01052370.1:118674-137723 GCA_006410635.1 Cephalophus harveyi | reverse complement strand
GGTTTTGATAAGATAGTTCATTATCATTTTAACCTGAATTTCCCATATGATCACCTCTGAAGTTAAGTATCTCTACTCTAGCTTGTTCATATCATTTTCCCATTTTTCTATTGAGTTGTTCCTTGTTCTGATATATAGTTCTTTATATAGTCCAGATACTAATCCTTTGTTAGTTATTGGAATATAAATACCATTCAATCTATGGCTTGTCTTTTAATTTTATAATGAGTTTTCTGTCATATAAATTCCCCTATCAAGTATCATGATATATTTTAAAGCTATAGTCGTCGTGTCATCGTGTCAGTCGCTCAGTCGTGTCCGACTCTTTGCGACCCCGTGAACTGTAACCTACTAGGCTCTTCCGTCCATGGGATTCTCCAGGCAAGAATACTGGAGTGGATTGCCATTTCCTTCTCCAGGGGATCTTCCCGACCCAGGGATCGAACCTGGGTCTCCCGCATTGGAGGCAGACGCTTTAACCTCCGAGCCACCAGGGAAGCCCAAGCTATAGTAATAAGGTGAAATTATTTTAGAGACAGGCAAACAGTAATATAATGAAACATAATAAGAGAATAAAGTATATATGAAAAGTAGCTTATGATAGAGATGCCACTACAAATCAGTGGGGCAAAAATGAACTGTTAAATAAATAGTTCTGGAACACCTACTATCTGTATGGAAAACAATGTTATCACCTTGCATATATGAAAATAAATACCAGATGGATCACACACATTAACCCAAGAAATAAAACTTTTAACAGTATTAGAAAAGAATAGAAGGAAATATTTATCTGTCAAAAATACAGAGAATGGTTTCTTAAACATGTATAAACATAAATACAAAAGGAAATATTAATAAGTGTAACCTTATTAAAATTCAAAATTTTTGCAGTACTGTCTTATATTACATGCACAATGAATACTATGCTGAGATAGTCTGACAATATTAACCAAGCTGTATATTAAAGAGAAAAAAAAATCACCTTTACAAGTAGGATATCTGTAAGGAAGTGCTTTCAAATATAGTTTGAAAGTCATGTATAGTTTGAGTTGGTTATTTAACAAGCTTAAGCACTAAACTCATAGATGGCACTGGAATTTAAATAAAAAATATGCTATAACATTATATAACATAATGCTTTATAGTCATTAAACTATTATAGAAAAGTAAAAAAGATGTAATGATAGGACAAAGTGTTTAGAATATGTTCTTATATGAAAAAGCAAGGACAAAACAACATATACAATTCTCTTTTGTAAAAATGTATATGGGTTTAGAAAGCATAGTGGAATCACATAAGCTAAAAAGAAGTTAATTAAATGATGCTTACCCACAAGTGACAGACTTATGATTGATTCACATTTTCTCATAATTTTGTACATTTTCTACACTGAATAGTAAGTACTTCATAAGCCCATAAAAGCTATTTTTCAAATTTAAATTCAAATGGTTCCAACCATGGTTATCACAGAGCTCCTTGATTATGTGTTTCTCTTTATTAACTCTTTGAGCTTTGGGGTGCCAGGATGTGCTGCTGCTGCTAAGTCGCTTCAGTCGTGTCCGACTCTGTGCGACCCCATAGACAGCAGCCCACCAGGCTCCGCCAATCCCTGGGATTCTCCAGGCAAGAACACTGGAGTGGGTTGCCATTTCCTTCTCCAATGCATGAAAGGGAAAAGTGAAAATGAAGTCACTGAGTCGTGTCCAACTCTTAGTGACCCCATGGACTGCAGCCTACCAGGCTCCTCCATCCATGGGATTTTCCAGGCAAGAGTACTGGAGCAGGGTGCCATTGCCTTCTCCAGTCAGGATGAGAATAGTAAGAGAGATTTTAGCTTCCATTTTGCAGCCTGAAGAAACATGCTCAGAGAGGTAAAGTGTCTTGGCCAGGGTTACACAACAATGGCTTGAACCTGGTTGAGGTGGTTTACTCACTAAGTCATGTCTGACTCTTGCAAACCCATGGGCTGTAGCTTGCCATGCTCCTCTGTTCATGGGATTCTCCAGGCAAGAATACTGGAGTGGGATGCCATTTCTTTCTCCAGGGTATTTTGCCAACCCAGGAATTGAACCCAGGTCTCCTGCTTTGCAGGCAGATTCTTTACCAACTGAGTGAACCTAGGTCCTCTCAATCCACAGTCAACACAATCTCACCATCTATCATTATAGTATTAATAGTTGAATCCAAATCAACATAGGACCGAGATAAAATTGCCAATAAGATTAGTACTGGGCAAAACAAGATCAGGTGTTTCTAGTTTTTAAAATAGAACTGGCATTATATTTCTTTTAAGTAAATGTATCTGGTACTTTTGTTAATACAGATACCACATATGACAAAAAATCCAATAGTTGATAACATGATGTAGAAATGGGAGACAACACTAAATGAAAGGAAAGAACACTAGATATGAAATCAGAGGAGATCATCTTTAAGCTTACTAATGCCAAGATTAGCTATGGTTAATCACTATTCCTCTGGGTTTCAGCTTTCTAATCAATAAACTAAAGAAGTAAGAACAATAAATATTCCTTCTTTTAGCTCTAGAATTCTATGGTATTGGGCTTAAAAATATGTAGTTAAATCAAGTGCAAGACTAGTTCATTTTGTTTTTATCCTTCATTTACTGTAAAGGAAAATTCTGGAGTTCAGTGAGATCCCTTGATTCACATTAATAGTTTTCTATTCAAGCCTTATAAAACTTTGCTTATATTTACTACAAGGACATGAAGCATGCAGTGACTTGATAGATAGAAAGGGAGGCAGAATGATGTGAAGAAAATAGAATATGCTTTGGAGTCAAAAGAGACTGAGTTTAAACCCAAATTTCCCAAACTTAAGATGGTAAATGACTGTTCCTCACTGAGCCAGGCTCTTCATCTATCAGAGGGAAATAATACACAGGATTCTCATAAGTATCAAAACCAGGTAACATGAAGTTTATCTGCTGCATTTAAAAATCTATTTTATACTCCATTCCCATTGTTTTTAACCTACCTCATAATGTGAAATCCTTTGTGATTCAAACTGAAGCACCACTCCACATACATTACAAAAATTATGTGCAAAAAGTTCAGTCTTTTCCTGTTCATTCCAAGTCATATCTATGAATAAAATAAAGGGAAGTGAGAGATATATTACATCAATGAATAGTTAGAATACATATTGTTTCATGAGATGAGATGAGATGAGATTAAGTCACTCAAGTTGTGTCCGACTCTTTGCGACCCTGTGGACTGTAGCCCACCAGGCTCCTTTGTCCATGGGATTTTCCACGCAAGAATACTGGAGTGGGTTGCCATTTCCTTCTCCAGGGGATCTTCTCAAACCAGGGATCGAACTCAGGGATCGAACACCACTTCAAATCTGAGTCCTTGTGAGGTCACAGTAAAAGCATTTTGCTTATTGAGTATGCAATTTAATACGAGCATAATAAGTATGCCTCTAATGTAGGATATAGCAAGAGTTATTTAATATGATAAGTCTGTGTGATTTTTAGGTAACATTGGAGCCATAGCTCCAGATAAGTGACTGTTTTATAACAAAGCCTTTTTAACGATTCCATGGGTACTTGTGCACGCATGCTCAATCAGTCATGTCTGACTCTTTGCGACCCCATGGACTGTAGCTCACAGCCTCTTCTGTCCATGGAATTTTCCAGGCAAGAATACTGGAGTGGGTTGCCATTTCCTACTTCACGGGATCTTCCTGACCCAGAGATCGAACCCTGTCTTCTGCGTCTCCTGCACTGGCAGGCAGATTTTTTTTTTTTTAATCACTATGCCACATGTAAAACACAAAATTCCAAGGGTTGGTTTCTTAATCCTGCCTTTCATTATTGGTGCCCCAAATCATTTTATGAAGCTCACGAAGTTACTGGTACCCCCATAACTTCCCTGGTGGCTCAGTGGTAAAGAATCCATTTGTCAGTGTGGGGCAGGGGGAGGGGGGTGTTGATCCCTGGGTCGGAAAGATCCCCTGGAGAAGGAAATGGCAACCCACTCCAATATTCTTGTGTGGAAAATCCCATGGATAGAGCAGCCTGGTGGGCTACAGTCCACAGGGTCGCAAAGACTTGAAAAAGTTGGACAAGACTGAGCAACTGAGCTCTCACATACATAATCCTTAAAAAGGCATTGTTATAATACTGTCACTTATCTGGAGCTATGGCTCCAATGTTATCATATTTCCCTGGTGCTTCATACGGTAAAGAATCTGCCTGCAATGTAGGAGACCCGGGTTTGATCCCTGGGTTGAGAAGATCCCCTGGAGAAGGGAACAGCAACCCACTCCAGTATTCTTGCCTGGAGAATTCCATGGACAGAGGAGCCTGGTGGGGTAGAGTCCATGGGATTGCAAAGAGTCAGACACAACTGAGCAACTAACATAAAAATCACACGGAACCACTAAAAAACTTTGTCCATAGTAGGCAAACATTTTCCATTGTTATACAAACATTGGCACACTCATTTGGCCAAACAAGTCTCACACAAGCCCCCAAAGTATTATTAATAACATCCACAAATTATGCTACATTTTTCACTGTAATAACACAAGTCAAAAATTTCTGTATTTATACTTGAGGTCCACACTTCAGTCTAAGCTTCCTAACACCTACAATGTATTCTGCCAAAATTTATTAGTGTATCTACAAGGTATAAATCACAAAACATCAAAATTTTGCTTGCTGTTTGGTTATGTAAATGAATAAGCCAATACTACACATGCTTTCATGGTGAAATGCCCATGACATATCAAATGGACAAAAAATTGTAGAACAATAAATATAATACATTCATTTCCAACACTAAGAAAAATTAAATATACATCACACATAAATATGTGGAAAGATATAAATTAAATTTAAAAATAATTAACTTTGGGAAGGAGGGCCAGAAAAGGATGAAAGAGAGAACATGTAACATTTTAATTTCTGTACAACTGTTTTAATTTTTGCAAGAAGTATGTAGGACTTTCTATTTAAAAACCTTTAAAAGTATTTATTTTAAAAGTTATATTGGATATCTTCAACTGAGCTTTAGTTTTCAGTACCACTGTATGGACTAAAAAATAATAATTGTAACAAGGAACATGTCAAAAACAAGTTGAACAGTTATAAATTTATGCCTATAATGTATAGTATCCTCTCTGAATTATTTTTAGGTTGTTCTAAAATATAACATTTCTTTCATTTTGACTGTAAAGTCAGCAAGGTAAAGAGTTTAATTAAATATATTTCAGGACTTCCCTTAATTACTATATGCAATGAGCACAGTGATAATAGGAAGTGAACTTCCTATTAAAATTTGTAATAATAAGCAAATATTATCATTTGGTGGCAACATAACTTGTTACAGAGGGGAAGTTTCCATTAAGAAGGCAAAAGGAAACTACTAATTTAGAGGTTCAAGAATTCCTAAGATTTAACATTCACTTCTTTCCTAGATCAAACTTTAATTCCAGATTTCCCTACTTCTAATAGTCAAGGTTTGATACTGACAGTCAAGTTGGGAAATATGAAGGCTGAGTTTTTTAAACATAGTCTTTCATTATTGGTGACCCAAATCATTTCCACGAGGCCCATGAAATTACTGGTACCCCTACAACTTTTCCTTTAGAATGGTATTGCCTAAACTTACTGCCTTTGACTCATTTTCTCAAACAAGTTCTTGGTCTGTATTTCTGTATTAAATGGTATGATATTCCAGACTCAAAATCTCAGCCATTATTCGCCACAGCAAATCACTGTTTCTTGTCCATTTTAACTTATAATGTTATTTGATATCCATCTCTTCCTTTAAATTTCCCATAACACTACCCGAGTTCAGGCCCTCAATGTCTTGGGCATCATTAAGATTTATTGTTATTTACTGAGGTTAGTTTCAAAATACTATGGTACACATTTTGGAAAAAGATAAGGAAGAAAAAAGAGTACTGATTGATGGCCTTTGTGTGTGTGTAAACAAGATAATAGCTTACTCTTTTTGTCCTTAAAACAAATCTGTGAGGTAAGTGTTATTTCCCAAATTCTGAAGGTTAGGAAATTAGGATTCACTGAAATCAAGAAAACTTATCACATGCGTTATTCCCTGGAGCTGGAATTTAACCTTTTTATCTTGACCTTTTCCATTATACATACAGAACTGTCCCACATGTTGGAAATGATGCAGCAAGTGAATAACTATTAATTTCAAGAATTTTACAATTTATCAGGGAAGATGTGTATAGAAAGAACTATGATCCAAAGATCAAAATGGCATAAGTGATATAAGACATAAGGTACAATGTATTCCTGCTGAGAAGTTTGGGGAAAGCTTTCTAGAGGAAAACAGACTTTGAACTTAGCTTTAAACAATGTATAAAATTCAGATAGAAGAGTGGAATAAAGGTACTGGGGGGGGGTCAAGAATATGATTTCATATTTCAAATATTTTGTTGTTCAGTTGCTCAGTCGGGTCCAACTCTGCGACCCCATGGACTTCAGCACACCAGGCTTCTGAGTCCTTCACTATCTCCCAGAGATTGTGCAAACTCACGTCCATTGAGTCGGTGATGCCGTCCAACAATTTCATCCTCTACTGCTCCCTTCTCCTGCCCTCAATCTTTCCCAACATCATCGCATCAGGTGGTCAAACTATTGGAGCTTCAGCATCAGTCCTTCTAATAAATATTCAGGGTTGATTTCATTTAGGGTTGACTGGTTTGATTTCCTGGCTGTCCAAGGGACTCTCAGGAGTCTTCTCCAGCACCACAGTTTGAAAGTATCAATTCTTTGGCCTTCAGCCTTCTTTATGGTCCAACTCTCACATTCAAACATGACTACAGAAAAAACATAGCTTGGACTAGATGAACCCTTGTTGGCAGAGTGATGTCTCTGCTTTTTAATAAGCTGTCTAGGTTTATCATAGCTTTTCTTCCAAAGAGCAAGCATCTTTTACTTTCATGGCTGCAGTCACCATCCACAGTGATTTTGAAGCTCAAGAAAATAAAATCTGTCACCGTTCCCATTTTTCCCCATCTATTTGCTATTAAGTGATGGGACTGGATGCCATGATCTTTGTTTTTTGAACGTTGAGTTTTAAGTCAGCTTTCTCAGTCTCCTCTTTCACCTTCATCAAGAGGCTCTTTAGTTCCTCTTTGCTTTCTGCCATTAAGGTGGTGTCATTAGCATATCTGAGGTTATTGATATTTCTCCTGGTGATCTTGATTCCAGCTTGAGCTTCATCCAGCCCGGCATTTCACATGATGTACTCTGCATATAAGTTAAATAAGCAGGGTGACAAAATATAGCCTTGACATACTCCTTTCCCATTTTGGAACCAGTCCTTTGTTTCATATCTGGTTCTAACTTGCTTCTTGACCTGCATACTGGTTTCTCAGAAGGCAGGTAAGGTGGTCTGGTATGCCCATCTCTTTCACATTTTCCAGTTTGTTGTGATCCACATAATCAAAGGCTTTCGTGTAGTCAATAAAGCAGATGTTTTTCTGGAATCCCTTTGCTACTTCTATTATCCAACAGATGTTAGCAATTTGATCTCTGGTTGCTCTGCCTTTCTAAATTCAGCTTGAATATCTGGAAGTTCCAGTTCATGTACTACTGAAGCCCACCTTGAAGGATTTTGAGCATTACCTTGCTAGCATGTGAAATGAGTGCAATTGTGTGGTCATTTGGACATTCTTTGAAATATTTTAGGATGTTTCAAATCCTAAAAGATTATGCTATTAAAGTATTGCAATATTCAATATGCCAGCAAATTTAGAAAACTCAGCAGTGGCTACGGGACTGGAAAAGGTCAGTTTTCATTCTAATCTCAAAGAAGGTCAATGCCAAAGAATGTTCAAACTACTGCACAACTGGGCTCATTTCAGGTGCTAGCAAGGTAATGCTCAAACTCCTTCAAGCTAGGCTTCAATAGTACGTGAATCAAGAAACTGCAGATGTATAAGCTAGATGTAGAAAAAGCAGAGGAACCAGAGATCATATGGCCACCGTCCACTGGATCATAGAAAAAGGAAGGGAATTTCAGAAAAAAATCCGCTTCTGCTTCATTGACTACTTGAAAGACTTTGACTGTGTGGATCACAACAAATTGTAGAAAATTCTGAAAGAGATGGGCATACCAGACCACCTGACCTGCCTCCTGTGAAACCTGTATGCAGGTCAAGAAGCAACAGTTAGAACTGGACATGGAACAATGGACTGGTTCCAAATAGGAAAAGGAGTACTTGAAGGTTGTATTTTGTCACCCTGCTTACTTAACTTATATGCAGAGTACATGATGTGAAATTCTGGGTTGGATGAAGCTCAAGCTGGATTCAAGACTGGCAGGAGAAATATTAATAACCTCAGATATGCAGATGACACCATCCTAATGGCAGAAAACAAAGAGGAACTAAAGAGTTTCTTGATGAAAGTGAAAGAGGAGACTGAAAAAGTGGCTTAAAACTCAACGTTCATAAAACAAAGATCATGACATACAGTCCCATGACTTCATGGCAAATAGATGGGGAAAAATGGAGACAGTGAAAGATTTTATTTTCTTGAGCTCCAAAATCACTGTGGACAGTGACTGCAGCCATGAAAGTAAAAGACACTTACTCCTTGGAAGAAAAGTTATGACAAATCTAGACAGCTAATTAAAAAGCAGAGACACTTAGTCATGTCCAACTCTTTGCAATTCTATGAACTACACAGTCCATGGAATTCTCAAGGCCAGAATACTTGAGAGTGGGTAGCCTTTCCCTTCTCCAGGGGATCTTCCAAACCCAGGGACTGAGCCCAGTTCTCCCAAATTGCAGGTGGATTCTTTACCAGCTGAGTCACAAGAGATTCATGTTGATGTATGGGAAAACCAATACAATATTGTAAAGTAATTAGCCTCCAATTAAAATAAATAAATTTATATTAAAAAAATAATAAACAAAAAGCAGAGACATCACTTTGCCGACAAAGGTCCATATAGTTCAAACTATGGTTTTTCCAGTAGTCATGTATGGATGTGAGAGTTGGACCATAAAGTACACTGAGCAGCAAAAAACTGATGCTTTCGAACTCTGTGCTGGAGAAGACTCCTGAGAGTCCCTTGGACAGCCAGGAGAGCAAACTAGTCAATCCTAAAGGAAATCAACCCTGAATATTCATTGGAAGGACTGATGCTGAAGCTGAAGCTCCAATACTTTGTCCACCTGATGCAAACAGCTGACTCATTGGAAAAGACCCTGATTTGGGGAAAGACTGACGGCAGAAGGAGATGGGGGCAGCAGAGGATGAGATGGTTGGATAGCATCACCAACTCAATGGACATGAGTTTGCGCAAACTCTGGGAGACAGTGAAGAACAGGGAAGCCTGGCGTGCGCAGTCCATGGAGTCATGAAGAGTCAAATACAACTGAGCAACTGAACAACAAGGATATGAAGGACAATAATTCAAAGCTTGGAATGAGGCTAACTCATAAATGGCTTCATTAAGGCATTTAGACTTAATTCTGCATTCAACAAGGGAAAAGAAGTGACTTAAAATAGGGCTATGAGTTAGGAATCAGTCGCAGGCAAAAGGTCATGAAGTTAAACCAGAAGTGGGCAGTAGGCATAGAAAGGAAGAAGCGAATATAAGAGGTGCGTGTAAGCTAAGTCGCATATGAATCTTTGTGACCCCATGGACTGTAGCCACAGCCTTGTCTAACTCAGTGAAACCATGAGCCATGCCATGTAGGCCACCCAAGATGGACGGATCATGGTGGAGAGTTCTGATAAAATGTGGAACATCTACTTCTGTTTTATTGACTATGCCAAAGCCTTTGACTGTGTGGATCACAATAAACTGTGGAAAATTCTGAAAGAGATGGGAATACCAGACCACCTAACCTGCCTTATTATAGGGGACTGGAATGCAAAAGTAGGAACTCAAGATATACTTGGAGTAACAGGCAAATTTGGCCTTGGAGTACAAAATGAAGCAGGGCAAAGGCTAATAGAGTTTTGCCAAAAGAACACACTGGTCATAGCAAATGCCCTCTTCCAACAACATAAGAGAAGACTCTACACATGGACATCACCAGATGGTCAATACCAAAATCAGATTGATTATATTCTTTGCAGCCAAAGATGGAGAAGCTCTACACAGTCAGCAAAAACAAGACTGGGAGCTGACTGTGGCTCAGATCATGAACTCTTTATTGCCAAATTCAGACTTAAATTGAAGAAAGTAGGGAAAGCCACTAGACCATTCAGGTATGACCTGAATCAAATTCCCTTACAACTATACAGTGGAAGTGACAGATTCAAGGGATTAGCTGTGATAGAGTGCCTGAAGAACTATGGATGGAGGTTCGTGACATTGTATAGGAGGCAGTGATCAAGACCATCCCCAAGAAAAAGAAATGCAAACAGGCAAAATGGTTGTCTAAGCAGGCCTTGCAAACAGCTCTGAAAAGAAGAGAAGCAAAAAGCAAAGGAGAAAATGAAAGATATACCCAGCTGAATGCAGAGTTCCAAAGAATAGCAAGGAGAGATAAGAAAACCTTCCTCAGTGACCAATGCAAAGAAATAGAGGAAAACAATAGAATGGGAAAGACTAGAGATCTCTTTCAGAAAATTTGAGACACCAAGGGAAAATTTCATGCAAAGATGGGCACGATAAAGGACAGAAATGGTATGGACCTAACAGAAGTAGAAGATATTAAGAAGAGGTGGAGATAATACACAGAAGAACTATACAAAAGAGATCTTCACGATCCAGATAACCACGATGGTGTGATCACTCACGTAGAGCCAGACATCCTGAAATGCGAAGTCCAGTGGGCCTTAGGAAGCATCACTACGAACAAAGCTAATGAAGGTGATGGAATTCCAGTTGAGCTATTTCAAATCCTAAAAGAATATGCTGTGAAAGTGCTGCACTCAATATGCCAACCAATTTGGAAAACAGCAGTGGCCACAGAACTGGAAAAGGTCAGTTTTCATTCCAATCCCAAAGAAAGGCAATGCCAAAGAATGCTCAAACTATCACACAATTGCACTCATCTCACAGGCTAGCAAAGTAATGCTCAAAATTCCAAGTGAGGCTTCAACAGTACATGAACTGTGAACTTCCAGATGTTCAAGCTGGATTTAGAAAAGGCAGAAGAACCAGAGATCAAATTGCCAACATTCACTGGATCATAGAAAAAGCAAGAGAGTTCCAGAAAAACATCTACTTCTGCTTTTCTGACTTCGCCAAATCCTTTCACTGTGTGGATCACAAAAAACTGTGGAAAATTCTTCGAGATGCGAATCCCAGACCACCTAACCTGCCTCTTGAGAAACCTGTATGCAGGTCAAGAAGCAATAGTTAGAACATGGAAACAGTGACAGAATTTATTTTGGGGGGGCTCCAAAATCACTGCAGATGGGGACTGCAACCACGAAATTAAAAGACACTTGTTCCTTGGAAGAAAAGCTATGACCAACCTAGACAGCATATTGAAAAGCAGAGATTAATTTGCCAACAAAGGTCTGTCTAGTCAAAGCTATGGTTTTTCCAGTAGTCATGTATGGATGTAAGAGTTGGACTATAAAGAAAGCTGAGCACCAAATCAATGTTTTTGAACTGTGGTGTTGGAGAAGACTCTTGAGAGTCCCTTGGACTGCAAGATCAAGCCAGCCAACCCTAAAGGAAATCAGCCCTGAATATTCATTGGAAGGACTGATGCTGAAGCTCCAATACTTTGGCCACCTGATGCAAAGAACTGACTCCTTGGAAAAGACCCTGATGCTGGGAAAAATTGAAGGCAGGAGGAGAAGGGGATGGCAGAGAATGAGATGGTTGGATGGCATCACCAACTCGATGGACCTGAGTTTGAGCAAATTCTGGGAGTTTGTTGATGGACAGGGAAGCCTGGTGTTCTGCAGTCCATGCGTTTGCAAAGAGTTGGACACAACTGAGCAACTGAACTGAACTGAACTGAACTGGACTGTAGTCTGCCAGGCTCCTCTGTTCATTGGATTCTCCAGGCAAGAGTGGGTTGCCATGTTCTCTGGGGATCTTCCCGACCCAGGAATCAAACCTGCATCTCTTATGTCATCTGCATTGGCAGGTGTGTTCTTTACCACTAGAGCCACCCATATCTATGGAAACTAAAGGGTATTATAGTCTGAGCTTAAAACTTGCCATGGATATGATAAGCCTTTAGATCTACTGCATTTAAGCTTAAGTGATGCTGTTGCTGATGCAGGATGTAGACCTCTGAACTTTTATCCAATTCATTCATCTACAATTACTTGTGAAAAGCAAATTATCCTTTTGGGTATAATATAATGAATATGTTAACTTTAGTGAATCAAAAATTAAAACACAAAAAATTCTAAAATTCAAAAGGAAGACATCAGAGTGATGTTGCATATTAGAGTGTACTTAAAAGGTGTACTTAAATAGCACACTTTCCTAATTCAAAGATGATTAAATCTACATTCAAAATTTCAGAAACAAACCTTCAGGTAAGAATCATTCTGAATCAGGGTTTCACATCAAATTCACAGGCACAGCTTCAAAATCAAACATGCTGAATCAAAATAAAACTCTCTGTGGGTGGTCCCATCCACCCACAAGCCATTCTCATGATCAACCATGCTCGACAGGACAGGCTCAGATCCTTACCCATAATGACTGTACAATATCTTTTTAGTAAATAAGATGATTTATACAAAGGTTTGTCATCTAGAATACTTATCAAGCTAACAGAGTTTTAGTGCAACATGAAGAGATTTTTTTTTAATGAAGGAAGGAAGAAAGGAGGGAGGAAATAAAAAGAAAATATTCTTTGGCACTACTTCAAATCTATTTAAATCTCCAGGATTGAGGACCAAGAATCTATGTTTGTAAATAGGATCCCTAAGTAATATCTTTAAACAGCCAGCCTAGTGATCCTTGTTGAGTCTTCCACCAAGGTAGTTCTCAACCCAGGCTGCACATTATAATCACCTTGGTTGTTTTCAGAACATACTAATGCTCAGGCTCCATCCCAGACCAATTAACTCAAATCTCTGGGAGTGGTTCCCGGCCATAGTTTTGTTTTTTCAAAGCTTTGTGTGTGACTGTGTTGCACAGTGAAGGTTGAGAATCACTGCTATCTTTTTTAACAGCCAAATTTTTACTTCTTTTTGTTGAACTGAAATCTGTTTTCCTACAGTAGGGGTTCTCAAACTTTAGTATGCATCAGAGTCACCTGGAAAGCTTGTTTAAAGAGATTGTTGGACCCCATTCTAGGATTTCTGATTCCACAGTCCCAGGATAGGGGGCCCAAGAACGTACATTTTAAAAAAGTTCCCTAGTGATGCTGATGCTGCTGGTCCAGGGACCACACTTTGAGAATCACTATCTTAGAGCTTCCACTAGTCCTAGTTCTATTCCTTTAAGTCATTGAAAGCATACACTTTCTTCTTATTTTTAGAGAACCATAACATCTTTATTCCTTCCCTTCCTCTTGAGCCTATTTGTGAGTTGATCCCAGTTCTCTCATGCAGCATGATTTGTAGATCTCTAACTAGTTTGACTAAATCCATGTCATTCATAAAGTGTAACACAAACACTCAGAACAAACTAATAAAATGAAATCACCTTAATCTTTTAAACTGTGGTAACAAAAAACCCATATAACATAAATTTTACCACCTTAATCATTCTTCAGTGTACAATTCACTAATATTAAGTATATTCTGCTCCTTATTTTGAATATTTCTTCTAGTAGTTCAACCTAATATTGCTTTACCATCTTTGGGTGGTCACATCATACTGTTAACTCATGCTAATTTTTTACTAAAATACAAACTTCTTTTCCATCTGAAAGTGAATAATCTCTGTACCTCCAGGACATAGTTATATAGATAAGAATTTTTCTGGACACCCAAACAGATCCCGTATACATTCAGATTTATCTCAGGAGGATTGTGAAAGGTGACTTTTTACTGAGGGCAATTACAAATGATGGGGTATTGTTTTTTCAGAGGTCATGCCATACTACCAACTCTCCTCAAGCTGCATTTCCCCTAAATTTGACACGAATGTAATGATATCTACTTTCTAAAGGTGCTATGTGAGGCTTGGAGAAGTCAAGCAATTGTCACAAAGTCACACAGCTAGTAAGTGTGAGTCAGGATTCAAACCTAAGTCTGCCCAAGATTTCCCTGAGAGCTGGCTCTTTTAAAGACCAAAGTCTTGAATGAGAAACTTCCTCTCTAGGTTTGGCATATATAAGAAACATGTTTGATTCACACAGGATGCTAAATAAATATTCCTTTAGGCCCTGCTTTACCCTGATCCCCACTCCTTGAGACATGATTTTAGGACATCCAGAAAAAAATGGCCTATAGCCAGCTCTGAAAATAGGAGAGAAAGCTGGTGATAGTACAGGCCAACCTCAGGAAGCAGATGTCAAATTAGGGGTCAGGGGAGTAAATGGCATTGGCTGTGAGGAAGATGGCTGAGAAGGAACTAATGTTTACTGAACAATCACTACATGCCAGGAACTGAAGTGTTCTCTCAAAGAACTAAACTTCAAGAGCTGGTTCTGATAGGAAGCAGGACCAAGGTATAGCTGAAGAAACTTGGAGCTTTGTATTTTCCTCTCTTTTCTTCATTATACTCTCGCCACATCTTTTTTAAACTGATTAGAATAAGAAACAAATGTATTTTTATTGGTTGAATGCTAAAATATGGGCTTATATACATTTTTAATTCCAAAGGCAATAAGACTGTAAAAAGCACTAGAAAGAGGGAGACTGTATTACAGACTTTATCCTGTGACTAACTAGCCATATAACCAAGAACATATCACAGACATATTATGTATCAGGTTACCATTTCTGTAATTTCTTTTGTACTTGACTATATCATGGGTTGATGGTCAAGGGAAAAGACTGTATTTTAGAATACATACAGAAGCAAAATTTTGGTGGGGTACTTACAGTAGGACCCAAATATCTTAGCTTTTTCCAAATAATAAGCCTACCAGGAAAGCACAAAAGATGATTTGAAGTATTAAGCAGCTATTCAGTTCATACACACTTTACGGGTCTAAAACTTTAAAAGGTCCCAGTATTTCTTCCCCTAATCCTCCATTATTAGCATCTCCTTGTCTATGTCCTAACCCAAAAGCTGGTTCTTTCTCAAATATTTCTTGGCAATACACACATATTTCTGAGTATAAGGTTTTAGTCATTATAGCTAGTGTCAGAAAGAAAACATCTTCTTAGCAAACTGAAGTATTATTTTAGTTATAATTTAGGTATAAGTGGCTCAGTTTTCAATTACAAAGAATACACCATATTCATGGCAGATGGTCCTGCATCTTTCAATCTAATTTGGTTGGAGAGCAAGGATTAAAATATATATATAAATAGATTACATATTAGAATATCAAATGAAAAATACTGAATGCTGTGAAATGTGATTTCCTCTTTTGTATGCAGCAAATAAGATGCTTTAAACATAGACGGTAAACATCTCCCAGTTAATCTTAAGTATACTGTTTTAATATTCCTAACATAGCACTTCTGAGATGTTCTTCATTCCTTGACATATTTTGCCTGCTATCATAATCCTGGAAAAAATATGCATCAGTTCAGTCGCTCAGTCACGTCTGACTCTTTGTGACCCCATGGACTGCAGCACACCAGGCTTCCCTATCCATTACCAACTCCCGGGGCCTGTTCAAACTCATGTCCATCGAGTTGGTGATGCCATCCAGCCATCTCATCCTCTATCGTCCCCTTCTCCTCCTCCTTCAGTCTTTCCCAGTATCAAGGTCTTTTCCAAGGAGTCAGTTCACATCAGGTGGCCAAAGTATTGGAGCTTCAGCTTCAGCATCAGTCCTTCCAATTAATATTCAGGACTGATTTCTTTTAGGATTTACTAGTTTGCTCTCCTGGCTGTCCAAGGGACTCTCAAGAGCCTTCTCCAACACCACATTTCAAAAGCATCAATTCTTTGGTACTCAGCTTTCTTTATAGGAGAAGGAAATGGCAACCCACTCCAGTGTTCTTGCCTGGAGAATCCCAGGGACGACGGAGCTTGGTGGGGTTGCACAGAGTCGGACACGACTGAAGCGACTTAGCAGCAGCAGCAGCAGCTTTCTTTATAGTCCAACCCTCACATCCATACATGACTACTGGAAAAACCATAGCTTTGCAAGATTTATACTCTGAATCAAAGCACACCTTAGGGCAGATTGGTAGTGAGATCTTAAATGATATATTGGTATACTCTCAAATATGGACTGGGATATAGTGTCTTTGAAGCATACAGGAATTTCTGATGCTGATACCATTTCTATGTGTTTTAACATAAAACAAAAGCAATGGGGAATAAAGAAGCACTGTCAAAAACTAGGTTCAATATGGGAAGAGAACCTAAGTCTGATAATGGAGTGAGAGCTTAAACTCATAGGATATGGAAAAGATTAAGAATAACTTTTAAATATCTGTTTTTTCCAGAATCAGCAAGTTCTATAGAGTGTAGAAATACAGTCACGTAACAAAAGTTTCAGTTTGGGGCAATGAAAAAGTTCTGGACATGGATAGTGGTGCAGGTGGCATAACAACATGAATGTCACTGAATTGCACACTTGAAAATGATCAAAATGGAAACCTTTATATTATGCATATGACAATAAAAAATAAAATACTGAAAAAAATTCAAAGCATCCTTCTTCTCCCTGAACTATGGCATGAAAGGCAGTTGACAACTTGCAGAGCCAACCTGTCACTCAAGAAACTGCATGAACAAGTAATAAACCTTTGTTTTGCTAGCAGTGGTGTGCCTGCATGCTAAGTCGCTTCAGTCGTGTCCAACTCTTTGTGACCCTATGGACTGTAGCCTGCCAGGATCCTCTGGCCATGGGATTCTCCAGGTAAGAATAGTAGAGTGGATTGCCAGGCCCTCCTCCAGGGGAATCTTCCTGATCCAGGGATTGAACCCACGTCTCTTATGTCTTCTGCATCGGCAGATGGGTTCTTTACCATTAGTGCCACAAATGTAGTGAGTGTAGTGTTAGTCGCTCAGTCGTGTCTCTTTGTGACCCCATGGACTGAAGCCTGCCAGGTTCCTCTGTCCATGGGCTTCTCCAGGCAAAAATACTGGAGTGGGTTGCCATTCTCTTCTCCAGGGGATATTCCCGACCTAGGGACTGAATCCTGGTTTTCTGCATTGCAGGCAGATTCTTGACCCAAATGATCTTCTACTGAATAACATTTATGAAGGCTATTTTAAATGAAAGAGTGATTTTGTGACAAATTATAAATGGGATCTTATAAAAAAGGGTTCATGTATTTGATGCTCCTACAATTTTATTATATTTATGTATAGTTTAGCCTTTGGTTACAGAATGAATCAACCAATTTTCTATTAATGAATGTGCTTAATCTCTTTACTTCCTTCCTACAAGGAATGTTTACATGACTTTAGAAAATAAAACTTTCATAATAACTTGGAATGGGAGAAAAAACCATGATCTACAGTACTAGGTAGTAGTAAAACAGTGTAAGTAGTAGAGCATTGGGTAGTAGTAAAAAAGAAAAAGCAGCTTTTGAGTTGGTCAAACAGATTCAAATCCTATCTCTACCCACAACTATATGAACTTGAGAAAATTATTTAGTCACTCTGAGCCAGTTTTTTCATCTAGAAATACATTACCTCTCTCAGGATGTGATTAATATGAAATAAAATTAAAAAAATTTAAATGTTTAATACACAAAGGCACTCAAAGTATGCTTGTTTACTATTCCAGGAGCTTTGAACCTTTTACTTAATAGTATATATAATTGCTTTATTTCAGATCAGAGTAATTTGAGAGATAATCTAGTCTAGAGTTTCTCAATCTTGGCACTATTTTCACTTTGGGCCAGATAATTCATTGTTGTGAGAGGCTGTCCTATGCATTGTAGGATATTTAGCAGCATCCCTGGCCTCTACTCTGGAGAAGGAAATGGCAACCCACTCCAGTATTCTTGCCTGGAGAATCCCATGGACAGAGGAGCCTGGTAGGCTACAGTCCACATGGTCACAAAGAGACACGACTGAGCGACTTCACTTTCTTTCTTTCTGGCCTCTACTAACTATAATAGAATTTGGTAGCATTCCCCAGTTGTCACAACCAAAAATATCTCCAGATATTGCCACATGTCCCTTGTGGGGCAAAATTAACTCTAGTTTATAACTGATTTAGTCTAATGTCCTTATTTCAAAATGATGAAACTAAGGCCCAGGAAGATTATAGGAAATAAAGGACTGGAGAAGTTAATATTTTAAAGATATGATTCTAGATACAGGTGCATTTGGACCATGGACTTGAGCATTACTAAAATTCCCTGTGTTGACACAAATATATGCAATTTAGATTGTACCAATGTCTGCCTTTGAGGGGAAAAAAAGCAAAGAGGATTCATTTGCCAGAAACTAATTTTTAAAGGGACTTTGTTGGATTGTGTCTACTCCAAATAGCTGCAATATTATGCTAAAGTTCCTGTATACAAAATGCAACTGAGTGTGAAATCCAAATGATCATACTTGAAATTTCCTTCTAGTACTATTAGACAACACCAGACAATTCAGGATGAAATAGATTTTTTTGTGACAAAGGAATAACATATATGGCTTGAATCAGAAAAGATTAATGAAATCTGTGCTTATAATTTGGTTCATTCTCTCTAATGGAATTAAAAACCTTGCAAATAGGGATGATCCAGAGAGAGGATATGGGGTGGGATGTGGGAGGGGGATTCAGGATTGGGATCTCATATACACTCATGGTGGATTCATGTCAATGTATGGCAAAACCAATACGGTATTGTAAAGTAAAATAAAGTAAAAATTAAAAAAAAATAAAAAGAAGGTATTAGGATAAAAAATAAAAAAAATAAATAAAGTCAAACATAAAAATAAGAAAATGTATGCAAGAAAAAAAGAAAAAAAAAGAAAAAAAAAAACCTTGCAAAGAATTCTTCTTTTCTCTGAGGAAAAGAACCAGATCATCACATGTCGTTAGTTCTAGGTAAGAGAAACATTTTTCACTC
>SJYT01052370.1:83460-98954 GCA_006410635.1 Cephalophus harveyi | reverse complement strand
GCTTCAGCATCATTCCCTCCAAAGAAATCCCAGGGCTGATCTCCTTCAGAATGGACTGGTTGGATCTCCTTGCAGTCCAAGGGACTCTCAAGAGTCTTCTCCAACACCACAGTTCAAAAGCACTAATTCTTCGGCGCTCAGCCTTCTTCACAGTCCAACTCTCACATCCATACATGACCACAGGAAAAACCATAGCCTTGACTAGATGGACCTTTGTTGGCAAAGTAATGTCTCACTTTTAAATATGCTATCTAGGTTCCCCTTCATGCCTCCTCAACTCCTGTTATGTGATGTCAAGAGGAGAGTGAAAAAGTTGGCTTAAAGCTCAACATTCAGAAAACTAAGATCATTGTATCTGGTCACATCACTTCATGGCAAATAGATGGGGAAACAGTGGAAACAGTGGTTGACTTTATTTGGGGGGCTCCAAAATCACTGCAGATGGTGATTGCAGCCATGAAGTTAAAAGATGTTTACTCCTTGGAAGGAAAGTTATGAGCAACGTGAGTTCGATCCCTGGGTTGGGAAGATCCCCTGGAGGAGGGCATGGCAACCCACTCCAGTATTCTTTCCTGGAGAACTGCATGGACAGAGGAGCCTGGAGGACTACAGTCCATGGGGTCACAAAGAGTCGGACATGACTGAGCAATTTACCACACAAGCATATACTGAGATTTTGTTAAATGCCAGGATCAACACTTCTTCAGTTCTGTGCATTTTCTCTTTTACTCTTCACAACACTTCTATATGGTGTGTGCTTCCATTTCTAGTTCACAGATGAGGAAAAAAAAACATTTAGAGAAAATACATAACTGGTCAATTATTATGCAATCAGCAAGAAGTTTAAAGTTGGGGTTTTATTAAATCTGTCTATATATTGCATCTCTTTTTGAATGTGCCATTTTATTCCTGAACATTTGTCATCCCCTTTCTAGCCATAAATGGGCTCTTCTCACTTATCAGTTCAGTTCAGTCACTCAGTCATGTCCGACTCATTGTGACCCTATGGACTGCAGCACGCCAGGCTTCCCTGTCCATCACCAACTCCTGGAGTTTACCCAAACTCATGTCCATTGAGTCTGTGATGCCATCCAACCATCTCATCCTCTGTCGTCCCCTTCTCCTCCCACATTCAATCCTTCCCAGCATCAGGGTCTTTTCCAATGAGTCAGCTCTTCGCATCAGGTGGCCAAAGTATTGGAGTTTCAGCTTCAGCATCAGTCCTTCCAATGAATATTCAGGACTGATCTCCTTTAGGATGGGCTGGTTGGATCTCCTTGCAGTCCAAGTGACTCTCAAGAGTCTTCTCCAACACCACAGTTCAAAAGCATCGATTCTTTGGTGCTCAGCTTTCTTTATAGTTCAACTCTCATCTCCATACATGACTACTGGAAAAACCATAGCCTTGACTAGATGGACCTTTGTTGGCAAAATAATGTCTCTGCTTTTTAACATGCTGTCTAGGTTGGTCATAACTTTCCTTCCAAAAGTAAGCATCTTTTAATTTCACTTATTGGTCTAGGTCTACAATATCCAATGTAACAGTACCTTCAAATTAATGACATGTCCCCGTTCTATTATCCCTTTTCTATCCTGGCACAAATCATGCTGCATTGGGTCCTGGATGAAGGGCAAAGAATAGAATGAGGCTCACCAAAAACTTTCTGCCCCTACCCCAAAGTTTATTTTGTGTGCCACAAGAATGCTTTCTACAAGTCTGCTCTCCTTTCCCAATATGGTGGCTTTAAAGTTTGGTTAACTAGAGGTTTCACTTTCCCTAGAGGGAATAGAAATCTCCACACCTGATACAATGCTTAGAACGGTGTGGATCTTCTGGTGAAGAAAAAAAGATCTTGGCCTGGTTCTTGGGCCAGTATTGTTAAATAGGACATCAACTCTGGATTTACTTCATTACAGTGATCCCGAATGAGGAGTCGCTATAGCATCTGGGCTGACAATGCCCGTGACTCGCATCATATTAAACAGGCACATGCAGCACACCAGGGACCATATGCCGAAGGCCCAAAGTTGTGGAACATTCTAGGTCTGCTTGTTCTGGCTGTTCTTTATTTAGCTCATGGTTTGCATATGGGATTCCACCACTTCAGCTCAATGTCAAAATGAGCTCCTTTTTATACTACTTGTTTGGAGTATTCAATCAGTTCCCAGTTTCTCCATAAGAAATTACTCTGTAACACCTGGAGGGCAGAAGACAAATATACATCCAGGGATGTATACATGAGAAGGGAAAAGCTACCCACTTCAGTATGCTGACCTGGAGAATTCCAAGGGCTGTATAGTCCATGGAGTCACAAAGAGTTGGACACAACTAAGTGATTTTCACTTCACTTTATAAAACTTTGCTTTAAAGTTTTGAAGGTAGCTCAGGGTTCATATCAGGAGCTTCTGATCCCTCTGCCCCATCAGGGTCCTTAGAGGCAGAAGCAGGCAACAGATGAAAGCATAGACTACAAACCATCCTCTCAGAAACGATGGCCTCAGCTCAGCAGCCTTTCACTTTCAAGATGATGACCTCTGCCCAGTAGTTGAACACATTGCAAATGATGATCTCAGCACAATGTAGCAGTCCAAGCCTTGATGCTGACATGGCCAGATGTCCTATCACCACAGTCTGATGCCAAAGCCCACCCAAAAAATTCTGACCAGACTTATTTTCTCTGTTCTGAGACTCAATCCCTGACTCTTCCACTGCACCTGAATCTCCTATAATTTCCCCAACTGCCCTCTCTTCTTTCTCTCTCCTCCTACCTTATCGATCAGTTTCAATCTATGCAGGCCTCTGTTACTGTCCACTACTTAACTGAAGATCCTACCCATCCTACTTACCTGCATCTCTAAGTTCATATCCTCTCTTATACCATGTAATGAAAGCTTGCAAGGAGCTAAAGCCTATTGGCAGGCCCTAGTATCTATCCTGCTGCATCAAGGAACTCCCCATAGATTATTCAGATGTGTTCTTAACCCACTCTTTTCCATCTTCATGCACTGCCTCTAGGTGTAAACTAGCACTCTATATGCTTTCTGATATATTCCTATTGGTGTCACCTCATTTAGTTTCTCCTCTTGGGTACCTATTAGTAATGATGGCTCAGTGGTAATGAATCCACCTGCAGTACAGGAGATGCAGGAGATGTAGGTTCAATCCCTGGGTTGGGAAGATCCCTTGGAGGGGGGCAGGCAACCCACTCCAGTATTCTTGCCTGGAGAATCTCATCGACAGAGGAGCCTGGAGGGCTACAGTCCAAAGGGTCACAAAGACTCGGACATGACTGAGTGAGCAAATGAGCGAGTCTTGGGTACCTAAAACCTGAATTGGGATCCTCACCTCCACTATCTCTCCACAAAGGCCTAAAACTCTACCTACGACTATGCATTTCATTTGGTAGCTGGCCGTGATTATTGTCCCTGTAATTGTTTCCACATCATTTTCCATTGTAAACTCCACAACCGCAGTAGTTATGATTTTCCCTTGTCCAACAACCCCACACTACATGCTCCACTATTTTGCAGTCTCATCATACCCAAGGCCTCCTTTCTGTGACTTGCTGGATAATATCTGTGTAACATGTTCCCTAAGAGCTGACCCTCTAACAATGCTGGGCATACTAACTGGTGCTCCAGCCTGAACAACCACTCCTGCAACTAATCCCTATCCCCTTGGAGGTGTTTGATGTCCATATTGACTACTCATCATTCTCTCCTTATCTGCCCCCTGCATTTCTTTCCAGCATTCTCTTAACCTCATTAAATTTCCATTCATGGACCCCATATCCCTCCTGTCTCCCATCATCAATCAATATTATAGACAGCCATGCCCCTCCATGAAGACTATTTGACCCCCACAGGTCTGCACTGATTTAAACTTTCCCATCAGAAATTCTATCCTCCAAGCCCCTTGGGGCTACTTGTTCTCCTGTGGTATTACACCTATTCAGTAGGGTAGCATATTCTATTCTTCCATCCCCCATCCATGCTATGCAGTTTGACCTTTGTTTTATGCATATTTAGTCTCTGATCTCCCTACATCCAACTAGAAAATTAATTTCTCTCATCTAGCTTTCCCACAAAAAGAAGCAGCAAATTACCTTTTTACCTATTATATTGGGCCTCTTTGCAATCACTGGTATAAGAGGCACAAATTTAGGTATTTTCAATTTATTAACACAAACTTAATATGTATATGCCACCCAGACAATGATATCACTTCCTTAGAAGCACTTAATATGGCATAAATCCCTCTAGCTGCTATGGTAACTAATAAAAGTTAGCATTGAACTACCTATTGCCCTATCAAGGTGAAGTTTGGGCCTTAAATGTGGGGCAATAGTACAGGAAAGGTCTTCAGAATATTCCAACAGATAGAACAAACCAAAATAATAAGTAATATTACAAAAGTACTTAGATTCCCTGGGCCCTGGTTGATTTCTTCTCCTGGATGTCTCCTTCTGTCTACAGTGACAATACTCTACTATCTTCCAGGGAACTGTAATAATTGCTTGTTGTTCTTCAGTCACTCAGTCATGTCTGACTCTTTGAGACCCCATGAAGTGCAGCAAGCAAGGCTTCCCTGTCCTTAACTATCTCCCAGAGCTTGCTCAAACTCATGTCCATTGAGTCAGTGATGCCATTCAACCATCTCCTCCTCTGTTGTCCCCTTCTCCTCCTGCCTTCAATCTTTCCCAGCGTCAGGGTCTTTTCCAATGAGTCAGCTCTTCACATGAGGTGGCCAAAGTATTGGAGCTTCAGCTTCAGCATCAGTCCTTCCAATGAATATTCGGGGTTGATTTCCTTTAGGATTGACTAGTTTGATCTCCTGGCTGTCCAAGGGACTCTCAAGCACCACAGTTCGAAGGCATCACCTCTTTGGCGCTCAGTCATTTTTTTAATTGTCCAGCTATCACATCCATACATGACTATTGGAAAAACCATAGCTTTGATTATATGGACCTTTGTAGGTAAAGCAATGTCACTGCATTTTAATACACTATCTAGGTTTGTCATTGCTTTTCTTCCAAGGAGCAAGCGTCTTTTAATTTCATGGCTGCAGTCATCATCCACAGTGATTTATTTTGAGCTGGTTTTACAAACTTTATCTCTCTCAAGAATAAGTTCATTTACAAGAAACATGGTAGGTTGCTGTGCTAACTCAGACATCAGGGATACATTTTTAAGATCCCTGGAGAAACTTGTATCCTCACTGATATGTGATTTAGTACCAGCATCCTCTTGGCCACATTTCCTACTTGTGTCTGTTGCCTCCTTCAGCATCCTGATAAGGCTCACCCTTCCCACACCCATACTCCTGTCCTTCCTCCAACTGGTTTGAGTCTGCCTGGTGAATCCTACCGAGGCCCCTGCTCCCATCCACTGTCACCAGGCTCCTTTCTATCTCATTCAGTGTTACAAATCTGGAAAGGGAAACCACCATCATTTCACATACACATCCCTTAAAGCCACAAAGGCAGAGGAGGAAGAAGAGGAGATGGGAACTCTGAGAAATAATAAAAATGCTATAATCTGAAAAATCTGTCTTTTTGGAGAGGAAAACCAAATAAGGGAGGATTCTGTCCTTTTGGAGACAAAAGCCAAAGGCAAATTCATTCATTTAATTCAATACACACTTGCTAAATGTAGTTCCAGGAGCGGTACTAGATGTTGGAGAAATAAAGGTGACTAAGAGAACATATTATTTGACCTAAGAGAGTTTGTAATCTGATGGAGCAATCAGGCTTCTGATACATGTAAAGAGTGCTATGAGGATATCCCAGGATGAAAGGGGAGCAACCCTTGTTGGGTGATTAACTGAATATAGGGGATTCACTGAGGCTTCACAAATAAGTGACTTCTAAATTTGTGTTTAAGGATGAAAAGGAGAGGAGGAGTTTGAGGGTATTTTAGATATAATATTTTAGAATTCAAAAGAGATGAGCATGTATGATGTCAGGAAGACACGGGAAAATATGACCCATTCAAAGGTCAGTGTGTGATTGAATTTAGCTGAACTATAGGGAGTAAATAGCTTTCCAGGTAGCTCAGTGGTAAAGAATCTGCCTGCCAATGCAGGAGATGCAAGAGACGCAAGTTTGATCCCTGGGTCGACAAAATCCCCTGGAGGAGGAAAGGGCAACCCACTCCAGTGTTCTTGCCTGGGAAATCCCAGGACAGAGGAGCCTCACAGGCTACGATACATGAGGTCGCAAGAGTCAGATACAACTTAGTGACTGAACCACCACCACCACCATAGGGAGTAAACAGAGAAGAAGCTAAAGAAAGAAATGTCATGAGTCAAATCATGAAGAGTCTTGGATGATGGATCTGGATTTTATTCCTTGATTGGTGGGAGTTCCCAAAGGGTTTAAAGCAAGGAAGTAATAGACTCAAATTTGTTTTTGAGATATAGTACTTTGACAGCACTGTGGAGGTCAATTTAAGTAGGAGAGGCCGGTTACAAGGATTTAGCGTCTGTGTCTCTTTTGCTGTCTCACATACAGGGTCATCATTGCCATCTTTCTAAATTCCATATATATGTGTCAGTATACTGTATTGGTGTTTTTCTTTCTGGCTTACTTCACTCTGTATAATAGGTTCCAGTTTCATCCATCTCATTAGAACTGATTGAAACGTGTATGTATACTATCATGTAAGAACGAAGCACAAGCCTATGTTCGATACAGGATACAGGATGCTTGGGGCTGGTGCATGGGGATGATCCAGAGAGAGGATATGGGGTGGGAGGTGGGAGGGGGATTCAGGATTGGGAGCTAATATACACCCATGGTGGATTCATGTCAATGTATGGCAAAACCAATACAGTATTGTAAAGTAAAATAAAGTAAAAATAAAAAAAAAAAAAAGAATTTAGCAGTAATCCACAGTTTTATTGATGCAACAGTACTAAAATTAAATCATTGACAATAGGAGTAAAGAGGGGAGAACAAAACCAAGTGATAATTAGGAGGTAAGACCTGGCAGCTAAGTGGGTGAAGGAGAATAATAAGAAGTGACCAAAAATGACTCCAAAATTTCTGACTTGGACTATGTGGCTGATTGTTAAGATAGGAGATATGAGAGAAAGAGAGAGAAACATTTCGTGGAAGAAGAGGGAAGAAAAAAAGGGGAAGACTTTTATATTGTATATTCAGTTTGATAATCTCTGAAGAGTGTCTTAGAAGCAACTGAGTGTATCGGTCTACAGTTTAGGAACAAGATCAAGATACTGAGATATTTGAATCATCAGCCTATAGATGGGCATTAATTAAGGCTAAGAACCTGACTGGGCTCATGTAACAAGCTCATATAAAATGAAATGAGAATGGGCTAAAAATAAAGCCCACTGCAGGAAAGGCTAACATATTAGGGGTAGTTAGAGAGAGAAAACCAGCAAGGGAGATTGAGACACACTAGCTACAGTGCATGAGAATCACAAGAAAATGGTGTCACACAATCAAAGGTAGGAAATATCAGTTGATGAAGAGTTCAAATAAGATAAAGACTAAAAAGTATCTGCTGGAGTTACCTTTGGTAAGAGCTATTTTACTGGAGGGGAAGGGGGCTGTATTCTACAGTAGGTTCAAGAAGGAATGGGAAGTAAAAAAAAGTGCAAATAATTATAAGAGACAATTCCTTTTAAAAATATTGATTGTGAAAACAATGACCAAAGAACTGCCATCTTTTTATTGACTGCAATGAAAAAGCCAGTAGATGGTGAAATGTCAAAGATCCAGGGAAGAGAAAGGACCATTTAAGGAGGAAATTCCTAATGTCACAGGAGGGGAGGGGAGTTTCGGAACACAGATGTAGGATTTAGTTTTGAAAAAGAAGGTTTCCCATTCTACTAAATTTCTACAGATGCTAGTAAGGGTGAATACAGATATAGATACTGTCATGAGGGATGGAGGAGGAGCTTTAGGGAATCCCATGTTTTGGACTCTGTTTTCTCTGCCAAGTAGATGAGGTCATTTGATGAAAACAGAAGACTGAAGGACAGTAGTGAATGTCTGAAATAACTACCGAGTGAAAGCAGAGAGAGAGCCAGTGAGGGACACATAGAAGCATTTCTTTTTTCTTTTAAAAAATCAATCCATTGAAGCTTTGGCTAGCGCTGAAGGCCAAGTTGAGCCTGTAGAACTAGAGCTTATAGAGGCACATGTGCTTGGAGACATGCTACTAAGGAAAATAACTAAGGAAAGCTATGATTAGCACCCTTAGGTGAAGTAGGAAAAAAAAAGACAGTTAAATAAAATTGAGTTTGAATGCATCCAAGCAAGGGGATAGGATGGTCAAGAAGGACAGAAGGCTGAGTGCATTGGCAAGAAAGTGGTTAAAGTTATGAATTGGCAAGTTAGAGAAAATAGAATGTCAAATACTTGAGATCTCTATGAGACCGTACACTAGTTTTAGTGGGAAAAAAAGGGAAGACAGGTGAAAATGTAGGAGGTGGTAATTAGAAAGTAGCACTAGAGTTTAAAATGTTGGAAGTATGAATGAATGTTATGAATTATGACTGTCCAGGATGCGACCATGAGAGGGTATTCCTGGTATGGAAGAAAGGGGAAAACAACTGAAATTAAGTAACCCAAGAGTCCATGATACTAGGGAGTTAGTTGACTTGTGTAAGAAGATATTGAAGGCAGGGAAGATGAGATAGATAGGATAGATGGTAAGGACATGAATATAAGGAAGATGATCAGGGGGTTGGTAGAGAGTAATAATCAAGAAAGGTAGCTGATTATGTACAATCAGATGGCATGAGAGGAAGTTTTTATATGGAGGTATAAAAATAATGCTTTTGAAGTGGCCACTGGGTCTCAGAGACATCTCTAGGACTGTGGTATGGGGGCTTGAAAGAACTACCAATTTTTCCATGAAGTGCTAGTGCTAAGTTGCTTCAGTTTTGTCCGACTCTTTGTGACTCTATGGACTATAGCCTTCCAAGCCCCTTTGTCCATGGGATTTCCCAGGCAAGAATACTGGAGTGGACTGCCATTTCCTTCTCCAGGGGATCTTCCCAACCCAGGGATCAAATTTGTGTTTCTTAATGTCTCCTGCATTGACAGGCAGGTTCTTTATCACTAGTGCCACCTGGGAATCCCAAATCAAAACAGAGACTGGCAAAGGATAATGGGTGAAAGACAGGAAAGACCAGCAGTCCATTAAATACACACAAGATATGGATGAGAATGACTCTGGACTCATTGTTACCCTGTCACTTTTAGCTTATGGATTATTACTATTTAATATCTGTCCCTGGTGGCTCAGATGGTAAAGAATCTGCCTGCAATGCAGGAGACCCAGCTTTGATCCCTTGATCAGGAAGATCCCCTGGAGAAGGGAATGGCTACCCACTCCAGTATTCTGGCCTGGAGAATTCCATGGACAGAGAATACCATCCATGGAGCTGCAAAGATTCAGACACGACTCAGTGACTACATTTTCAGTTTTTTAACTCCACCCAACACACACATTAGTATACATCCTTTTTCACACTACCTCTCTCTGATGGTTGTTTCTACTTTTCTCAAGAATTCTTATAATGGATCAAGATAGTGGAATTTCTATAGAGCTTTATAACAGTAGTAGCTAGCATTTGTTAGGTGTTAGGTGTCCCATGCATTATATCATACAACAATTTAATTAAAAAGTACTGTTATCCCCATTTTTTAAGGTGTGGAAACTGAGAGATCAATCTACAGCTAAGCAACAGTATTAAGTGATGGATCCAAGACTCTCATGCAGATATTCAGATTGTAGCTCCTAAATTACCGTACCACAGTATCTTTTTTTTACCTGCTTTTAATGGGAATTGCAAAGAGACATCATAGTATATCATTTATAATGCCCTTTCTACTTCTAACATTTTGTTAAAGATAATCCATTACTAATACAATCACACAATTTTAGTGTTAAAATAGAAAGTGACAATTCTTTTTTGTCACTCCTTTTATAGACAAAATGAGACTATCAGAGGAAAAATGACTAGTCCAATAACATGGAGCTCATTAGTGACAGAACTGAGAATCTAACCCATGTCTTCTTTACTGTAAAATCTCACAAACATTCACAAGTTGTTTCCTCCAGTGGCCTACTGCAGCGAGTGGAAGTGCATCAATAGTAACATCCTTTGCTATAGGGTTTTGTGTTAAACAATGTCTTTTTTTTCTTTTACTGAAGTATAGTTGATTTACAATGTGCTAATTTCAGGTGTTTATGTCATCTATCTCCATCATGCATTTGCACAAAGAGAAATCCTGCTATAAAATGCTTTAGCTAAGCAATTATCTGATGAGACACAGGAAAGTTATTTTTAATGAGGTGGAGGAAGAAAAGAAAGATCTACAACTAGAGAAAGGCAGATGAGTGCAGATACCAGAGTTCCTGCCTTGGAAGTAAGGGAACAGAAGACAGACATTGAATAACTGGAGAAATGAAGTCTGAAGAGGTACTAAAGAGAGTACTGGGGTGCTGATAAAGGAAAGTGCTGGTGGATGGTAAAAATAAATCTCACCTACCTTTTAATATCATGAATAAAATTTGAAAAAGGCTTTGCTATTTACAAAGTGCTTTATGTAAAGCAGTTCCTGCAGTCTGCCTCTAGTAAGCATTTAATAAATGTTAGCTTTATTTTTCTTTTCCTTCTGTCTTTCCATTCTTGAAGATATTTTGAGATTATATCAGGTTGGGCAATGCTGTGTCTGTTTTAACAGCAGGCTGTGTCTTATAGTGTGGCAAAAATGGACTTTGGAGCCTGCCTGCCAGGACTTGAATCCTGTTTCAATCACTTATTAGTTGGTGGTAAGCAGGTGAAATCACAGTTCCATCCTGAGAAAGATATTCAGATTATTTTACCCTGAATTTCAATTGTTTTCCCTGAAAATATTCCAGGGAGAGGGCTAAGAGGCTTCTGAGAGCTCCCAACATGCTGTTTCCAAATTCAGGTGAAATCTTGGTGGGAAAAGAGGCCCCAGACTTTTGGACAGATTTGTGTTGTTACCTTCTCAATGCTACCTTGGCAGTGCTTTCTTGTAGCTCTTTATCTAATAATCTCTCAAAGCAATGAACCATCTCATATTGACTATTAATAACACATTTGGCTGCAATGTAAGTCCACAGGCTGCTGTGAGTATAGAAATGCAACAGAGGAAAATGGAAGACAGAAGACACGAGTGCTGTATTTTACAATTATAACCGTTGCTGGCTAACAGCTCATACTTTTTAAGCAAAAGAAAGTGCTATTGTTTTATGTGGCCTTTAGAAAATGAAAGGGCTTTCTATGTGATTATTAAGGGGAGAAGAAAGCTTTTACAACACTTTAAAATCAAGCTGGATCTCACTATAAAGAAATCAAAGCAGAAGATGTTACCAAAGTGATGGATGAGCTGCAGATATTGAAAAGATAAAGGGTGGTTTGCCGTATTTTCTGGTACCATATTCACTTGATCTAGCTGCTCAGGGGGCTGTGGTAAAAGAGGCTCAGTGGTAAAGAGAACCACCTTCAACTATTGACGCTACTATAGGTGTAAGAAGAAGTGGCTATACAGATGTCATACAGTTGCTGTCTCTAGGATAGACACTTATAAGTGACTGTCTAGGACCTATGATCATCACCTATATGTAACTATTTGTTAAAAGAAAATTTTACATACCAAGACATAGGGAAGTCTTTCTGGCTTATACATGAGTTAGCTTGAGTTTTATGCTAACTCAAATAGTCTGTCAAACATACATTGTACATCTGCTTTAATTATTAAAGAAAAGGCCACACTGATCAGAAGTAAAGAATCTCCCTGTTAAAAATAAAGATTAAATGTCCTTTCTGAGATGCTAATGCTGGTACTCCTGTGATGGTAAGACTCCCTTCCTAGCTGCCAAGGCCATACCATATGTGCTGTCTGGGTATGTGCTGGTCTGTCTTTTAGAGACATTGAAGACATGTATCCCTGATTTGTTCAGTGTTCTTTGTTCTGACAAGATATAAAACTGCAGAAAACCCTGCTTCTGTGCAAGGAGGGAGCAGGCTTCTGTGCAAGCCCTATTTGGCTCAAATAAAATTCCTTTCTATTCTTATTATTGACTATTTACTGATTATTTTCATAGACACATCTGTCATCTTCTTGGTATAGTCTGAGACCCTCTCAAGCCCTCAGGAACAATGCTCAGGATAGGTAGCGTATAGATGTTTGGGTGGGAAAATACTGGCTCCTGCGTCAGGAGGAACTTCTAACATAATTTCACAACCCAGATGAGTCATCAGTTTGATCTGCTATTGTTTTGGGGCAGATGTCTATTTGAGCATATTTGAGTATCATGATGACATGGAGCACTCATTTTGTTTTACATGTGGCAATGTTTTGAAAAGGTCTGGAAATCCCTACTCTTATTTGACTAAGATGTATTGCTGTTGTTTAGTCACAAAGTCATTTCTGACTCTTTTGTGACCCCATGGATTGTAGCCGGCCAGGCTCCTCTGTCGATGGGATTTCTCAGGCAAAAATACTGGAGTGGGTTGCCATTTCCTTCTGTAGAGTATCTTCCCTGATCAGGGATCGAACCTGCGTCTCCTGAATGGGCACGTAATTTTTTACTACTGAGCCACCAGGGCAGCCCCAAGTAAGATATAGTATATGTGAAATAAAAGGAGAGATGAAGCTAAAATGTCACGGTAAGGAGTTTTCATGCAGTCCAGGATGCAGTAGGGAAATATGGAATGGTTTCTGAGAGATATGATAAGCGCCATGTTTTAAAAAATGAATTGGCATAATAATAGTAACAAACTCTATTAAGCATACTTTGTACCACTTTATAAAAAAATGTGTGTGTTTGTGTGTGTGTGGTAATCCCACAACAACCTTAAGAATTAGATGCTACTAAAATTCTTATTTTTTTTTTACAGGTGAAAAAAACTAAAAGAGGTTAATTCTTTTGCCCACTGTCACAGGAAGAGTAAATGACAGAGCCAGGCTTATGTCCTTTAATTTTTTATTAGAATTGAACTCAACAGTTCTTTTTAGATTTGCTATACACATTGCTTTTAAAGTTCACTCTCTCCAAACTATCAAAAAGTAATAAAAGAACAGGCATTAGTTCCAATAGAATAGAAAGAATATTACTTTGTAGAGGAAATAAAAATCTTCTCTCACATTTTTTTTTCTAGCTGCTGTAGGCCAGCCCTACAATTGGTATTCATCTAGTAGAAAATATGTGAATCTTTTGATCAAGACAGCTTGTCTTGGTGCCAGGTCTCTGAACATAGGGGCAATATATTTGCACTTCAGCTCATCCCACCCATTTTGGCTTCTATAAACTTCCTCACTGTGCTTGAAATTCTAACTACCCTCTTTACCTTGTCTTTCTGTATTATGAGCCTCCGTAAATTTCTTCAGCATGACTGTACCTGTCCTCAGGATTACCCCATCATACACATCTACCAATCCTATGTCTTTTGCTTGCTAGCTTCTGATTTGATCTTTGCTCTTTGATTTGGGGGTGATTTCTGGTTTCTAGCTACTTTCCTGCCTGGATCGCCATAGCCTGTACCCTTGACTTCAAGCCCATTCTTTACCTGTGGATGTCTGTTGTACTGTGAAAATAAAAATCCTAATAATGCAGAGAATTCACCACAAAGTGTAGAAAGGAAAGAACGATGCTTGATTTTTAAATAAACACGTGCTATTCATGTTATGTGCACATAGGCAGTTTGTATAAAACTTAAAAAGTCAGGCCATTTTCACACACATTTATATAGAGAGTTTGCAGCCGTACAAAACGCACATCCTTCAACTTTTATGGTATTCTTGTGTTCCCTACAAGAGGACATAACAGAACAATTTGTGTATATATATATTTTTCCGTATAGTTCATCCTAAGTTCACTTAAGAATTGAGATAGCTATTTGCTCTAGTTAATTGCCATCACCCATGGGAATAGTAAATCCTCTCTTATCTCTTCTATAAGCAAATGATTACAGCCTAAGACAGGCAGCTAGTTAAACTATCTAGGTGCCAGGAAGACTCCTAGACGTTTACATTTCAAAGGTGATGAAATCCAGACCCCTGAAGAGAGTTATTTACATTCCAAATGTTAGATTAAGGACTCTGGTTGAATTGGGTCTCCCAAAGAAAGAGTCTTAGAAGGAGAGGGCAAATGATCTATTTGTCCATTAAAAACAGACACAATTATTTTTATTTACTCTTAAATTTAGCTCTGTCATTGACAACACTGGGATTTGAAAGAGTAGTGATGGGAGCTGTCTAAAAGGTAGCATCGAGCTGAAAAGACTCCGGAAACCTCATCATTTTAATAAATCACTAAGCACTAATAAGAGTGCTCCTCAATTCTCAAAGCATCCCGGGGGACACACAAGTCCAGAGTTACCTACTTTCCACCAGTGTTAGAGAATTCCTTCATGCTCCTAAGGCAACCAACTACTGGAAACTGGCTAATGTCCACAGGGGAAAGAAAAGCAAATTCACCCAACAAAGTATCGATTTAGCTTTCTGTTAACTTGGATCGTTTTTTTTTCCCCCCTCAAAGTTTAAACTTTTTACTTTGTATTGGAATAGAACATTAACAATGTTACAGTAGCTTCAAGTGAAAAGCTGAAGGACTCAGCCTTTTTTGTTTCAGACAGTGAGTGTTTTTGCTTTCCTAAGTTCATTTGTATTAAGGCCTTTGTCAAAAGAGATCATGCAGAGTGTTATGGTTGGTATTCCAGAAATGCTCTTCAAATCTGACAGTCTAAACGTTTATTTTATTTTTTAAATTAATTTAATTGGAGGCTAATTACTTTACATGAAATTAAAAGATGCTTATTCCTTGGAAGGAAACAAAATTCATTATTTTCGACTATTTTATACCAGCTTGAATTAAAAAAAAATGAAACAAGTCAATTGCTGATGTTTTCAAACAACCTAGCTGACTGGTTGTTATTAACAGTTAATTAAGCATACTTTGGTGGCTCAGAGGTTAAAGCGTTTGCCTCCGATGCGGGAGACCCGGGTTCGAGCCCCGGGTCGGGAAGATCCCCTGGAGAAGGAAATGGTAACCCACTCCAGTATTCTTGCCTAGAGAATCCCATGGACAGAGAAGCCTGGTAGGCTACAGTCCACGGGGTCGCAAAGAGTCGGACACGACTGAGCGACTTCACTTTCACTTTCACTTTCACTTAAGCATACTTTACATAGATTATACAAAACAGGCTCCTTCTCTGAGATGAGAGGACTCCTCTAGTTTGCTCCAGGTTTGAACTAGAGTAAGGGCTAACATTTCTTCTGATGCATGGACATGATTTAAAGGGTTCCAGCAGTGATAACTGGACTCTGACCAGGAGCCTCAAAACTAATAGAAGGAAAACAGGGAGGTGAGGAACTGGAATCAAAAAGGAGTGGGGAAGAAGCCAAAGAAGGAGGAAGAAGGTTGATTTTTCAACTTGGAGGAAGTTGCACATGTGGAATGCATAGGCGGAAGCTTGACACAAA
>SJYT01052370.1:66154-83299 GCA_006410635.1 Cephalophus harveyi | reverse complement strand
GCGGAAGCTTGACACAAATAGAAAAAGAAACACAAATGGCCTTAACACACAGAGGACAAACTAAAATTATTTCCCACATCTATATTTACATGCACATATGTAAAGAAGTTTAGGGGAAAAATTGATGCCAATTTAAGATTTTGAATGAGTCAAAAATAGTTTCATTTTCAGGGTGGGATAAATCATAAGAATTAGAAAGGCAATGAGTGACACCATAAATTGTCATTGCCTGAAGGAACTGATACGTTAGTCCAACTTTCTCCTTTTATGAATGAGAACTGAAGCCCCAAATGAAGAGATTTGTGGACAAAAAATGTTGCCTGTCATTTCTGTAAGCAACTGCCATCAAGTCATCAGCCACTACACTATGATATAGTATAAACATATCTTTAATGTGCACCAGGAAACCAAAAGTTCCTGTCATTTGCTTTCTTGTGATATTCACTTTATTGAGGTGGTCTGGAACAGAACCTGCAGTATCTCCAAGGTATGCCTGGGATTCATGAAGAGTATACAGGAACATAGATTTACCCTCTCTCCTAAATCTTTGCTTATTCTCTGTAGTTTGAAGCTCAGCCATTCTTGTCCCCTCCTTGCTCTTACGTTTTCCTAGAGTACAAGTCAGAGCACTGAGATAACTTAGTCATACTATACCCCAGGTCAGAAACTCGGCTTTATGTGCAGTCTGAGATGACTTCTATGTCTGGGATTCTACCATCTTTCCCAGGACTACTTGCTTTGTGATTTTATTATATCAAAAAAATTGTTTGAGAGCAGGAGTGAAGAAGCGAAAAACTAAATATGATATGGTAAATTGCTACCTTGTACCCTGTGAGGGATAGGGCACTTGAACTAAGGAGGTAGCTATGGAAATTAGAAGTCCCCTCTGGTTATTATCTGTGACCCACTGTAGTGTCCAATCCATGACCCTTCCCTTTATCTGATATCTGACCCTCACCTCTCAGAGTAATGGGCCCCTGAGAAGTGTTATGCACAGTAAGTAACTTTGCCTACCTAGTCAGGGCTGACTTGATCTGACTCAAGCTGGGCAATCAAATATCAGTGGAGGAGCCCTCTTTCCCTCAAAAAAGAGGAAGATGTTGTTATTAATGATTTGTAGTGTTAAAACATCCAGGATCTTTCTTTTGTGTGTCTGGGTAATAGAGATGAGCGAAAGTGGGGAAAAGGGAAGAAGATGGAGCAGCTTAAGGTAGGGGGCACCTGGGCCAGCAAAGCTTGGGCACTGCTTAGGAAAGGCCGGATAAGCTGAGAAGCAGCATGGATGTGACATCTCAGCTCAGCATACCTGCCTAAGCCAAGAAACATACAATGGTTATCAAGTATGACCACTCCCTGTAGGAGATTCTAGACACAAGTACAGGATGTGCAGTCAGTTTGACTCCCTAGCATTTTTAGCTGATTATGCACGTCAAGGATGTGGAAAAACCAAGATAAAAAGGCTTGCAATGAGTGTTGGTAAGGAGAGTTTTCATCCACTCCTCCTCACAAGGCAGCTTTCAAAAATCCCCACCTGAAAATCTTAACCCAGATCTGTGGAGCTTTAAGGCTGAAAGAGATCAATATTTGAGTCCTGCCTGTGGAAGATGGAAGGGAAGAAGTTGTGCCTAAGGTGGCCTCAGCCTGGAGCCAAAACGATACTATAGTTGTGCTGGGAACAAACTACACATTCAATGAAAGGAAGACAAAGAGGACTCTTCTGTGGTCGTCTTACAATGGACTCCATCCAAGGAGACTGCCCAGAGAGCACCAAGAGTCCAGCAGAAAAGAAGACCATGAGAAGCTCAGGGGCTGAGAGAGGACTCAAAAATAACAGCTGAAGGGGGCATGGCCCATAGTCAGACGTTTTCACTAGGGATCGTCAAAAGGTAAAAGTCATCCAGTTGTGTCTGACTCTTTGCAACCCCATGGACTATAGCCTGCCAATCTCCTCTGTCCATGGAATTCTCTAGGCCAGAATACTGGAGTGGGTAGCCATTCCCTTCTCCAGGGGATCTTTGCAACTCAGAGATCGAACCCAGGAATTGCCAAGGAACTTGTTAAAATGTCCTGTGAGAGGAGTCACCAACTTCTGACCCACTCTGTTGAAGGTCCTGATGTAGGATGGCAACCATACCAACCAACAAATTCTGTTCTTAATTCTCCTTCCTCTTTCCTATCCATTACTGTAGGTGCTCAAAGGAGTGCTTAGTGAATAGGTAACAAAGTCTAGAAAGGAAAGAGTGAAGAGGCCAGTGTTATCCCTCCCCCCATCAATCGTGGGTTTAGGCCAGAGCTAAGAGAATGAAGTTTCAAACTAAAAATTTGAGTTTTCACATTACATTTGATGTATTAACTTTTGTGTGACAGAAATCAACTGTTATTACATGTGAAAGGAACACCCACATCTGTGAGATATCCCCAAGATTTTTTAAGGACAAGAAAATAATTCCCTTAAGGAAATTTAAAGGTTCAAAGGGAGAAAGAAGAAGTTGCTTTCTGTTTGCTCCCTACTGAATCAAATCCATGCAATAAGCTCAAGTACCAGCAATAGTGGGCTCCCCTCGTGGCTCAGATGGTAAAGAATCTGCCTGCAATGCAGGAGACCCAGCTTCGACCCCTGGGTTGGGAAGATCCCCTAGAGAAGGGATGGATACCCACTCCAGTATTTTTGCCTGGAGAATTCCATGGACAGAGTGAGGTAAGAGATAGACTGGCTCCAGTTTGGACATTTACAATCAGCCAGATTCCTCTTTGCATTTCCTGAGGCAAGAGATGGTGGGCTCCAGTTGAAGAATTTACAGCCAGCCCCCTATTTGCTCTTGGAAATGGAAATAACAACAGAAACAGGGTAAACAGAGAGTCTTTGTCTCTTGTGAACATCTCAAGGAATAATCAGGTCCAGGACAAAGAGAGGCAAAAACAGTGTCTGAGTAAAGGATAAGGGAGATACCACACACGTGCAGAAAGGCTCCTTGGAGTCAAAACTCAGAGAATAATTCCAGGCCATAATGAGTTTTGCTCCTCCTGGAAGCCTTCACTTTTAGATCCATCTTGGCTAAGCACAACATTCAGAAAATTAAGATCATGGCATCCGGTCCCATCACTTCATGGGAAATAGATGGGGAAACAGTGGAAACAGTGTCAGACTTTATTTTGGGGGGCTCCAAAATCACTGCAGATAGTGACTGCAGCCATGAAATTAAAAGACGCTTACTCCTTGGAAGAAAAGTTATGCCCAACCTAGATAGCATTTTCAAAAGCAGAGACATTACTTTGCCGAGTAAGATCCGTCTAGTCAAGGCTATGGTTTCTCCAGTGGTCATGTATGGATGTGAGAGTTGGACTGTGAAGAAGCACTGAAGAGTTGATGCTTTTGAACTGTGGTGTTGGAGAAGACTCTTGAGAGTCCCTTGGACTGCAAGGAGATCCAACCAGTTCATTATAAAGGAGATCAGCCCTGGGATTTCTTTGGAAGGAATGATGCTAAAGCTGAAACTCCAGTACTTTGGCCACCTGATGCGAAGAGTTGACTCATTGGAAAAGACTCTGATGCTGGGAGGGATTGGGGGCTGGAGGAGAAAGGGACGACCGAGGATGAGATGGCTGGATGGCATCATTGACTCGATGGATGTGAGTCTGAGTGAACTCCGGGAGTTGGTGATGGACAGGGAGGCCTGGCGTGTTGCGATTCATGGGATCGCAAGCAGTCAGACACGACTGAGTGACTGAACTGAACTGAACTGACTAAGGTGTGCCCGTGCTCCCGGGGGAGGATACTGAGACAAATTAACCAAGGGGGAAACAAAGCAAGATGATTGGCCTGAGGAAAGACAAAGAACCAGAAAACTGCCCTTTTATAAAGTACTTAAATTTCCCAAAGGTACAACTCTCTGAATTCTCCTGTACACCTTTCCACGAGTACTTTTCTATAAACTTTTTACTTTACACCTGAATTCGCTCTTAACTAGGCAGGCAATGACTGGGACCGTAGCCACAACTGCTGGCTCTTGGGGCCTAGTGGTTAGGACTCTTGGTCTGGGAAACTAGGACTCTGATTCCAGCTATTGCTTGCTGCTGCTTGCTGCAAGCTGCCGCTTACTGCTGCATATGTCCGAAATTAAGAGGAGCCTGGCGGGAGTCAGGGGAGTCACGAAGAGTCGGGAGTCCATGGGGTCACAAAGGAGTCGGACACGACTGAGTGACAGACAGACACACACACACACACACATATCAGCAATAGTATCAGATGGATCAGAATCCCTGCCCCCTACTTTCTCGTTTTCACATGACTGGAGCCTCACACGGTCTGCAACATAGGGCCTGCCTATCCTCCCAGGAATGCACCGTCTATGCATCCAGTACCCTGTCCAGCCAATGCCTTTGCCTCTGTCTATCTGGTTGTCACAAAAAGGGGTTTCCTCAGGGACAAGTCTCATATCAAAGGGGACACTGGCAAAGTGGTAAGACTGAGCTCTAGCTCTGAATCTTGGAAGTTGGATTACAGAGAGCTGAGCCTCTCCAAACTGGGTCAGCAGAGAGAATATATCCTGACCACACCAGCTCAAGTTGGTTTCTGTCTCTTGAAATGAACTCTCTTAATTAACACATCCAACTAGTTCATATGCTAGTCCCTGACAGGGATAATAGAGAAGATTCATATGTTCACTGGTTTCATTCAAGATAAAGAGTATACATCATTTATTCATTGTTACAGGCAATATTTGTGTTAACATACTTGCTGTGAAATGCAGACATTAATTTTATTACATCTTTCATCACTGATCAAAATTATAACAACTTGCTCTGTGTCAAGGTCAGCTCTAAACATGAGGATGCAGCAGTGGATGAAACAAAGTCATTGTCCTCATGGAATCCTTGTTACTGTAGATGCAGGTGGAGAATAGATAACAGAGAACTAAGCAAATAATTTGGTATCTTTTACAGATAACAGAGAGAAGCAAATAAAGAATAAATATAAGCTAATAAGTGTACAAAAATTATACAATATGAAATAGTGAAACATGTTGTGATAAAATAACAACAGAAAAATACCAGAGCTCACCACACTCAGAGCTCAACAACAGAGTGTTAATAGCTTCCTTATCTCTGGGTAACACCCCTTTCTCCTTTTTGCTACAGTAGCCCTGGCTCAATCTCTAAAGAATCTGCCTGCAATGTAGGAAACCCTGGTTACACACCTGGATTGGAAATGGAAATCCCCTGGAGAAGGAAATGGCTACGCACCCCAGTGTTCTTGGCTGGGAAATCCCATGGACAGAGGAGCCTGGCGGGCTACAGTCCATGGACTTGCAAAGAGTCAGATATGACTGAGATATTGAACACAACCCTTTATAACATCTCTGTAACCACTTCTCTGCATTAAATCTCTCTACCTAAAATACTTTGAGTGATTTTTTTCTCTTAACCAGGCACCTGAGATAATATTCTGGAAGAGCAGACATCCTGCTAGCTCTTATAAAGAGGTGGAGTCAGGTTTCCCTTTATCTGTGTCTTACATCTGTCACCTCTGTGGGTAGGCCTCACATTTTTATCTCTAAAGAAACATGTCTTCCATGAAAAGCTCCTGACATTCGGTAATTTAGGAAATAGTGTATAGTGGTTTAAGAGCATGTACTCTAGAGTCAAACTGCCTGGATTCAAATCCACCATATGAAGAGTATGGCTTAGATGCTGCTGCTGCTGCTGCTGCTAAGTCGCTTCAGTCGTGTCCGACTCTGTGCAACCCCATAGATGGCAGCCCACCAGGCTCCCCCATCCCTGGGATTCTCCAGGCAAGAATACTGGAGTGGGTTGCCATTTCCTTCTCCAATGCATGAAAGTGAAGTCGCTCAGTCGTGTCTGACTCTTAGCGACCCCATGGACTGCAGCCCACCAGGCTCCTCCACCCATGGGATTTTCCAGGCAAGAGTACTGGAGTGGGGTGCCATTGGCCTCTCCAATGAATGGTTCTCAAATACTGAAAGTCTTCCCACATCAGAATCATCTGGGATCCTTGGCAGAATCTTCAAATAATCTGAAAGGGTCTATGATGGGGCCCAGGAATATGACTTTAAATAAACTCTAAGGGATTGAGAACCCCTTCAATTCTTCCAGGAAGATTCTGTCAAAAATAATGCAGTGGGAAGGTTTTCATCATGAATATAGATATTTCTGAAGCATGCCTCATGGAGACCAAGGACAGAGGGCTTTCTGACTTGAATCAACAGAACAGAGTGGTTATTAGGCATGCCTGCAGCTCACATCTGTACTGTTTTTTTTTTTTTTAAGATTTTTTAAAGGCAGTTTTAGTTTGCAATAAAATTGAGAGAGAAGTGTACCCCCGCCCCAACACATGCATAGGCACCCCATTATTAACACTACTCACTAGAATGCTTTTTTAAAAACAGTGGATGAACTTACATTAACTTATAATCACCCAAAGTCCATAGTTTACACTAAGGTTCACTCTTGGTGTTGTACATTCTGTGGGTTTGAACAAAAGTATAATGGCATATATCCATCATTATAATATTATACAGAGTATTTTCACTGCTCTAAAAATCCTCTGTGCTCTATGCTCTGTGTGTGTGTGTGTGTGTGTGTGTGTGTGTGTGTGCGTGCGCGCGCTCTGTCTTTTCATCTCTTCCCCTGATACACACCCCTGGAAGCCACTGATCTTTGTGGCAAATCTCCACAGTTTTACCTTTTTTCAGAATATCATAGTTCCAATCGTACAGTAGTCTTCTGGACTGGCTTCTTTCACTTAGTAATACACATTTAAGTTTCCTCTGTGGCTTTTTGCGGTTTGATAGCTCATTTCTTTTTAACACTAAAGAATATTTCATTGTCTGAATGTACACAGTTTATCTATTAACCTACTGAGGGACATCTTGGTTGCTTCCAAGTTTGGGGAATCATAAATAGAGCTGTTATAAAAATTCTTGTGCAGAGTTTTCATTTTTGTAGAAGGCATTAAAATGAAACCAGTCAATCCCAAAGGATATCAACCCTGAATATTCACTGGAAGGACTGATGGTGAAACTGAAGCTCCAATACTTTGGCCGCCTGATGCAAAGAGCCAACTCACTGGATAAGGCCTTGATGCTGAAGTGACTCAGGGCGAGAGGAGAAGGGGGCGACAGAAGATGAGATGGTTGGATGGCATCACTGACTCAATGGACATGAGTTTGACCAAACTCAGGGAGATAGTCAAGGACAGAGAAACCTGGCATGCTGCAGTTTATGGGGTTGCAGAGAGTTGGACATGACTTGGTGACTGAACAACATTAAAATATTTATATTTAAATTTCACTAACAGCATGGGAGAGACTGTACTTCCCTTACATCATTCCTAACATTTAAATACAGTTCATAACACAATTAACATCATAATAAATGGTGAACGGATATAAGCTTTCCCTCTAAGATCAGGACAAGATAAGTACACCCATTTTCATCACTGCTACTGGATATTGCAGTAGAAGTTCTAGCCAGAGCAATTAATCAAGAAAAATAAAAGGCATTCAAATTGGAAAGAAAAAAAATGAAATTACCTATACTCACACATCTACGTCCAATTGATTTTTTACAAGTGCAGGAGCGTTCAAAGAGGAAAGAACATTCTCTTGAACCAATGGTACTGTAACAACTGGCTTCCACATGCAAAATAACAAAGTTCGACCTTTACCCTGCTGCTGCTGCTAAGTCGCTTCAGTCGTGTCCGACTCTGTGTGACCCCATAGACGGCAGCCCACCAGGCTCCCCTGTCCCTGAGATTCTCCAGGCAAGAACACTGGAGTGGGTTGCCATTTCCTTCTCCAATGCATGAAAGTGAAAAGTGAAAGTCAACTCTCTCAGTCGTGTCCGACTCTTAGCGACCCCATGGACTGCAGCCCACCAGGCTCCTCTGCCCGTGGGATTTTCCAGGCAACAGGACTGGCATGGGGTGCCATTGCCTTCTCTGCCTTTACCCTGAACCATATACAAAAATTAACTCAAAATGGATCAACAACCTAAATATAAGAGCTAAAACTATAAAATTATTAGAAAAAAATAGAGGCGAATTATGATTTTGCATTTGGCAAACTGGAAAAAAAAAGGCTCTGAATTGATACTATTATTGTTTAAAGATTTTGACCAATTGAAAATTAACTGAAACTTGAGTTATATAATCATCATAATCAATATTGTTTTTGTAGCTATTTTTTCCAAAGTCTATTGATACAAACCTTCAAAACAGGGGTCATTTATCAGCTATCTGCCTTGTCAGGAACCTGGCAATTCTAAGCGTGTGCCTGATGTGGGTTTCTATAGATATTTTGCCATGTTCTTCTGGGATAAAGATATCTCCACTCTGTGAGAGTCAGAGCTATGAAGCTCTTTTCTAAAATCCTACAGCCTTTTCTAAGATTCATCAGTGGGAAACCTCGGGTTGGCACCACGTCTTTCTTGCTAAACACCTTATCCTGGTTTCCACCCCTTAGTCCCTTAGCTATCCATTGCAGGTCTAGGATAAAGAGATGTTCTCCTATTGTTCGATGGCATGGTGTCACCAGAGTACTCCTTTTAAGTCCAAAAGGCCCGGGTCTGCGTTCCTTGTTCTCCACTAACAAGCTCTGTTTTTCTCATGTATAAAAATCAGGGAGATGGGCTGTGTCGTCAGGTTGTCTAACTCATTCACATTTTATGACCCAGGATCTGATACTCACTCCTTGTTAGGGGTTGATTTTGTCCCCTCCCCTCAAATATGTTGGAGTCCTAACCTTCAGTACCTTAGAATGTGACTTTACTTGGAGATAAGGACTTCAGAGAAGCAATCAAGTTAAAATGAGGACATAGCCATAGCTCATTGAAAGGTCCTCCCCTTTTATTAGGACAAAATTGGCCTTGCCTTGGTATATTTTGGTGCACTCAAGAAAAGAGTTAATCACTCAAGTCGTGTCTGACTCTTTACAACCTGGAATTCTCCAGGCAAGAATACTGGAGTGGGTAGCCATTCCCTTCTCCAGGAGATCTTCCTGACCCAGGGATTGAATCCAGGTCTCTCACATTGTGGGCAGATTCTTAACCATCTGAGACACCAGGGAAGCCTCAAAGAAAAGAAGAAATCATCCGATTAAAAGGTACTGCAGATAACATCCAGTAGGGAAGGATTCTTGGATATGATTCCTAGCCTCAGGATAAGGAAATAATAAAAGGCTTTTAAAAGGGCATTTTGAGAATCCTTATGAAACTTTTAGCAGAGCAAACTAAAGGAAGCCTGTCTGGTAAATTAAATTTCTTCCTGTACCTATAAAAATAATCAGACCAGGTCTAATGAGACCAACCTTATTTTGTGATCAAGAATAATCCTTCTTTGAGATTTATTTTATCAGCAATAGAAGACTATATGGGAAAAATATGCTTCAAAGGAAAACTCCATTGACTATAGTACAATTTCTCCATTATTTTATTCTGATTCTATGGGAGCTATTTGAAAACCCTGTAAAAACATACAGTAATAAAAAATAACCTTTGCCAATAGACATGAAAATGAGTTTTATTCTGGAGAGGACAATCCTCCTTTTCCTTTCCAGTGAAAAAGTTGGTTTCAGTTTCATTTAAACATTTATTTTAATATTTCTCATTTTTAAATATGTTTATGTGTTGGATACTCTTTTGAACAACTTATAACACCTACTGAACTTCCTCATTATGAGTAAAATAAAGTCTTTGAAATATGTTCATTTTATAATTGTATGAGAATCATGATTTTAGTTTTTAAAAAATTATCCTTTAATAAACACTAGAGATTAACTCAATGAAAGATGTGTATGAACTATAATGAAGAAAAATATAAATCTGTTTGGGGTTTCAAGTGGAAGTATGAGCAGAGTGAGCAACAAGCCTTTTTAGGTAGGAAGATCCAAATGTGAATTTACCCCTGAACAAATCTGTAAAATCAAAGCAATCTCAAAAGATTTTTCTGTTAGAAAATTTCAATGCTGGTATCAAGGTCTTTTCCAATGAGTCAGCTCTTCGCATCAGGTAGTTGAAGTATTGGAGCTTCAACTTCAGTATCAGTCCTTCCAATGAATATTCAGGATTGATTTCCTTTAGGATAGTCTGGTTTGATCTTCTTGCAGTTCAAGGGACTCTCAAGAATCTTCTCCAGCACTACAGTTTGAAAACATCAACTCTTCAGCGCTCAGCCTTTTTTTATGATCCAGTTCTCACATCCATATACATGATTACTGGAAAAAACATAGTTTTGACTATATGGACCTTTGTTGGCAAAATAATATCTCTGCTTTTTAATACTCTGTCTAAGTTTGTCATAGCTTTTCTTCCAAGGTGCAAGTGTCTTTTAATTTCATAGCTGCAATCACCTTCCACAGTGATTTCGGAGCCAGAGAAATTCTGTCACTGTTTCCATTGTTTCCCTATTTGCCATGAATTTATGGGGATGGATGCCGTGATCTTAGTTTTTTGAATGTTCAGTTTTAAGCCACCTTTTTCATTCTCTTGTTTCACATTCATCAAGAGTCTCTTTGGTTCCTCTTTGCTTTCTGCCATAAGTGTGGTGTCATCTTCATATCTGAGGTCATTGACATGTTCCCCAGCAATTCTGATTCCAGCTTGTGCTTCATCCAGCCTGGCATTTTGCATGATGTACTCTGCTTCACTGGTAGCTCAGCTGGTAAAGAATCAGCTGGCAAGGCAGGAGACTCTGGTTTGATTGCTGGGTCAGGAAGATCCCCTGGAGAAGGGATAGGCTGCCCACTCCAGTATTCTTGGGCTTCCCTGGTGGCTCAGATGGTAAAGAATTGGCCTGCAATGCAGGAGACCTGGGTTTGATCCTTGTGTTGGGAAGATCCCCTGGGGAAGGGCATGGCAACCCACTCCATCATTCTTCCCTGGAGAATCCCTGTCCATGGGGTCACAAAGAGTCGGACATGACTGAGCGACCAAGCACACACGATGCTCTGCATATGAGTTAAATAAGCAGGGTGAAAATACACAGCCCTGACATACTCCTTTCCTAGTTCTGAACCAGTCTGTCGTTCCATGTCTGGTTCTAACTGTTGCTTCCTGACCTGCATACAAGTTTCTCAGGAGGCAGGTAAGGTGGTCTGGTATTCCCATCTCTTTCAGAATTTTCCACAGTTTGTTGTGATCCACACAGTTAAATACTTTCATGTAGTCAATGAAGCAGAAGTAGATGTTTTTCTGGAATTTTCTTGCTTTCTCTATGATCCAGTGGATGTTCGCAATTTGATCTCTAGTTCCTCTGCCTTTTCTAAATCCAACTTATACATCTGGAAATTCTCAGTTCATGTATTGTTGAAGCCTAGTTTGGAGGATTTTGAGCATGACTTTGCTAGCATGTGAAATGAGTGCAATTGTGTGGTAATTTGAACATTCTTCGGCATTGCCCTTCTTTAGGATTGGAATGACAACTGATATTTTCCAGTCCTGTGGCCACTGCTTTGTTTTCTAAATTTGCTGGTATGTTGATTGCAGAACTTTCACAGCATCATCTTTTAGGATTTGAAATAACTCAGCTGGAATTCCATCACCTCCATGCTAATTCCTTTACTTGAGAGATCTGGTTGTCCTTAATTAACAATAATCTTTCATGGTCAGACTATCTGCCCGCTTTGCTGCAATCTTCGTATAACCCGAATCCCTGCCCTGCCTCCTCAGAGCAGTTTCTCAGGGATACCTGAGATGTTGCCTCCCTGACTTGAAGTCCTAAAAAATTCCCACTGGGCTTCCCTGGTGGCTCAGATGGTAAATGTAAACAGACTAAATGCCCCAGATAAAAGTAAAGATAAGCAGAGTGAATCAAAAAGCGAAACCCAGTTCTATGCTGCTTACAAGGGACACATGAATAACAAGGATACACAAACGTGGAAGGTAAAGAGTGGAAAAGAATGGAACATTTAAAACACAAACCAACAGAGAATAGGAGTGTGATCTTTATATCAAAGTCCACTCTGAAGCAAGAAGCATGGAGATAAAGCATAAAGCATGTCATAATGCCTATTATGACAGGCAAGGACATGTCATAATAATATAAAGCTCAGTCCACTGGGAGGATACGACAATTGCAGCTCTGTACATGGCCAATGACATACCTCCAAATATCAGAATATTTGTCTCATAAGGCTGATGTGAGGATTAAGTACATATAAAGTGTTTGCCAACAGAAAAAAAAAAAAAGCTATGGCAGATCTCAGATAAACTTGCAACTTCTAAGACACCTTTCATTATATGGCAGGCTTCCATGACATCAGCCAGTTAGCAAGCAAATCACAGTATACCTCTATTTCTTCAAGTGCCTCCTAATAAGGGATTTCATTCCAAGAATGCTAGGATGATTTAATATTGGAAAACCATGCAGGTCTGGAAGCAACAGTTAGAACTGGACACGGAACAACAGACTGGTTCTAAATAGGAAAAGGAGTACGTCAAGGCTGTATATTGTCATCTTGCTTATGTAACTTATATGCAGAGTACATCATGAGAAACGCTGGACTGGAAGAAACACAAGCTGGAATCAAGATTGCTGAGAGAAATATCAATAACCTCAGATATGCAGATGACACCACCTTTATGGCAGAAAGTGAAGCATCTTGGTGAAAGCGAAAGTGGAGAGTGAAAAGGTTGGCTTAAAGCTCAACATTCAGAAAACGAAGATCATGGCATCTGGTCCCATCACTTCATGAATATAGATGGGGAAACAGTGTCAGACACAACTGAGCGACTGAACTGAACTGAACTGAAGCATGATTTATTTGAATAAACTAAAAGATTAAAAATGTTCATCTCTCAAATGTTGCTAAAAGGGCATATGTTAATGTTTACTGTTTTTTTATATTACCTACAATGCTTAGAAATGTAAAAACGTTATTTTAAACAGATCTCAAAAGTCCAATATCACATTTGTTGGAGAAATGCTACTAATGTCATCACTGTAGAGTTAATGTGATGATGAAGATTTACATTAGCATTATTATTTGAAAGTATACAAATCATTTTAAAAAAGATGTTTAAAAAGCTTTGACCACTAAAAGACAAAAGAAAAAAAAAAAAAAAAGCCCTAGCTGCTTACAGTGCAATTGGATCAACTCAAAATGTAACCAAGCAGGGCCCCATGGGGCCTTTTGAGGACAGACCTCCACCCCGATGGCCTCTTGTTGGTAGAAAAGCTGGAGTCTCCCAGGCTTCCCCCGTGTCACAATAACCTGGCTCAAGAATGAATGATCGAAAGGATGTGACCATGTAGAGATAAAAACAGCAGTTGGGTCAGAAGAACTGGTAAGAATTTAAACAGCACGTCAGTCATATGGCAGTCTGAGAATCTTTAGCTTCTCTCTGAAGTTTGTAGATAACTCAGTATCTGAGTTGTTTTCCAGATGCTAAAACTCCACCAAATGGAAGAAGTTAACTACTTGACGACTATGAGCATGTGTCCCCAGACCTCCTGGAACCTGAAAGGACTGACAAAGCTAACCCCCGTAAACTGCCATGTTGCCTCGCCATCAATAAATTGGAGAACTGTGCACAAGATGAACACGCACCCCAAGTCCCACTCCCTCCCACCTGACCTTTAAAAAGGCTTCCTTGAAACCCAATGAGGAGTTCATATTATTTTGAATATTAGCTGCCTCCTACTCCTGTCTGACACTTTGGAGTAAATGCTGCACTTTCCTTCACCACAAGCCGACATCCGTAGATTGGGTTTATTGCATGCAAGGTGAGTACAAATTTGGTTCAGTAACAAAAACATTTAGCCTAAATATTTCATACAACATACCAATGCTAAAAAATTATTCATTGTTTATTTGAAGTTTACTGGGTATTGTGTATTTTTATTTTCTAAATCTGGCAAACATGAAATGCAAGTTCATATGAAAAATGTGTAGATTAAAAATGCTGCCTGCCATTTCAGTAAACAACAAATGTTTTCAACCGTCAAGCCATCAGCAACTTTCCCCCACAGGTATGTCCTGAGGGGAATTCAGGATGGAGACAAAAGAAACAATCTGTATGCTGGATCTTTGCCCTAGATAGTTAAGATGCATATCTAAGGAATAGTTTCAGTGAGCTCAGATTTTTGCATCTTCCCATACAAACATGGGAAGAAGATATTCCAGTAAAATGGAATATTGCCTTGGGAGAAGGCAATGGCACCCCATTCCAGTACTCCTGCCTGGAAAATCCCATGGATGGAGGAGCCTGGTAGGCTGCAGTCCATGGGGTCGCTGAGGGTCGGACACAACTGAGCGACTTGACTTTCACTTTTCACTTTCATGCATTGGAGAAGGAAATGGCAACCCACTCCAGTGTTCTTGCCTGGAGAATCCCAGGGACGGGGGAGCCTGGTGGGTTGCCGTCTATGGGGTCATACAGAGTTGGACGTGGCTGAAGTGACTTAGCAGTAGCAGCATACAAAGATAAGCAATAAAATCATTAACTTGAGATGTTTGTTTTTTTCTGTTTACTTTTGACTTAATTCACATCAGGCACATAAGGTACCCCTGGAAATTCTACTGTATACCCATGGAAGGATGGGGGTGAAAAAACAATTCATCATTATGAAAAATAGCTTTGGTTTTGCAGAACTCCTTAAAGGCTTACCTAGAAAAATAACTACCAGAACTGCCTTTTTAGTAAAGCAGTAAAATGGAATATTATTGGAGGCAATCCATTTATTTCTTCTGAACAAATTTCACTAGATATATTAAACTTGAGATCAGAAAGTATTTAGCTCATTATAAGAATGATATCTTAAAATAAGCATCATGCTACAAGGTCAAAAAATAAAATAGATCAAACTTTACTGAGCTATAGTTATTACTATTTTTTAAGAAATATGTGGATCTGGAAAAACTTTTAGTGTTTGCTACTCAAACCCTCCTGAAGGCAATTAACTTGTGGCTGATGTACTTGGTGATAGCCTTGGTGTCCTCAGACCCACTGTAATCAACCGCCCTTCTGGGCAGCAAGCACCAGGCTATTTAGATCTCCCTGGGGTTGACATTTGAGCACCTTGTGCAATAGGTCAGGTAGAAGGCCTTGTCTGAGACAGACTTGAGTGTGTGGTAAAGGGAGGAATTCATGATGCTCATGGCCTTTGATGAAATGCCCATGTCAGTGCAAACCTGCTTCAGAACCTTGTAAACATAAGTGGAGTAACTCAGTGGCAGTGTCTCATTCACTTTTTTTTCTTACTGGGTTTTAGAGGCCACTTTCTTGGAACACTTTTTACTAAAAGTGAAAAAGTTAGTGGAAAGCTCAGGCATGATGTTAACGTCTTTCCAGTGCCGTGGGAAAAAGAATGACTATTAGTGATAGGATGGGTGTCATATATAGGCCCCACATTCAATTGAGATCTTGGGTAAACTCAATAATTTAGTTGGATAAAATGCTATGCAGGAAAGCCTGTCAATAAACCACACATGTTAGATGTGACTAAGTAGTCCCACTAATTGGCTCATGTCAATTAGAAGGCAAGAATCCTAGGAGCTTCCTGTGAACTCCACCAAAAGAACTTTGAAATGATGCTTTTATAGTATCAACACTGTAGAGATGTCAGTTTCAGCCCTTGAAAAATTCTGACCTGCACATATATTACCCCGCCCCCAATAAATCATTCATCTGTGACACCAAAGGACTCCTCATTGCTACTAAATTTTAGGATCCAAATCCCATAATTTTGTCCTGAGTGGAGTTGTCTGGAGTATGGGAAGAACTTCTTTTCATAGCCTACAGCTGGCTAGAGATAGAGCAAAGCCTGCATAATACTTATATGCTCAACTTCCCTAGGTCCTCAGCTCTTAGCATTCTCAGGCTTCCTTATATCCCAGTAGTAAGTGACACAGCCTGGATCTCTTCTTAAAAATGCAGACTCAGTCCTAAAGATGCTGCACTCATGTTAAAAAGAGTATTGCTAATGAAACACCCATATGGGCAATTCAGGGATACTTATAGGATTGTCTGTGAAGATCCCTCTTCCTTTTGGCCACTCCTATCTATGTGGTAATTCCCACAAGATTTCATAAAAATTTTGCAGTGGAACAGAGTGCTCTTTCAGAAGTTGATAAAGTGAAACTTGGAGGAAAAGTGCCTGATTAACTCCAGTTCCTAAACAAGGATAAAGTCCATCTCTGTAAGCTTCTAAAAGGTATAGAGATATCACTGAAATTAAAACTGGTTCATCAGAGAATAAGCTAATGCTTAACAAAAAAGTCATGTTATAAGCCAGGAAATACAAATGACAAGCATCCTTTGTGATACTATATTGGTTTTTGACTTGTTGCACAATTTACACAAAAAGAGAAACTTAAGTTGACTGTAGCACTTATTCTGGAAACTTATTTTGGTTTTTAATTTGTTTGTTTTCGGAGTCAGTTGATATGCTGCCCCCTTCTGGTAGAGGTACTTTCAGTTCAGTCCAGTTCAGTTCAGTCGCTCAGTCCTGTCCGACTCTTTGCGACCCCATGAATCACAGCACGCCAAGCCTCCCTGTTCATCACCATCTCTAGGAGTTCACCCAGACTCACATGCATCGAGTCAGTGATACCATCCAGCCATCTCATCCTCGGTCGTCCCCTTCTCCTCCTGCCCCCAATCCCTCCCAGCATCAGAGTCTTTTCCAATGAGTCAACTCTTCACATGAGGTGGCCAAAGTACTGGAGTTTCAGCTTCAGCATCATTCCTTCCAAAGAAATCCCAGGGCTGATCTCCTTCAGAATGGACTGGTTGGATCTCCTTGCAGTCTAAGGGACTCTCAAGAGTCTTCTCCAACACCACAGTTCAAAAGCATCAATTCTTTGGCACTCAGCTTTCTTCACAGTCCAACTCTCACATCCATACATGACCACAGGAAAAACCATAGCCTTGACTAGATGGACCTTTGTTGGCAAAGTAATGTCTGTGCTTTTCAATATGTTGTCTAGGTTGGCCATAACTTTTCTTCCAAGGAGTAAGCATCTTTTAATTTCATGGATACAGTCACCATCTGCAGTGATTTTGGAGTCCCTCAAAATAAAGTCTGACACTGTTTCCACTGTTTCCCCATCTATTTCCCATGAAGTGATGGGACCAGATGCCATGATCTTCGTTTTCTGAATGTTGAGCTTTAAGCCAACTTTTTCA
>SJYT01052370.1:46924-65265 GCA_006410635.1 Cephalophus harveyi | reverse complement strand
GAATTGATGCTTTTGAACTGTGGTGTTGGAGAAGACTCTTGAGAGTCCCTTGGACTGCAAGGAGATCCAACCAGTCCATTCTGAAGGAGATCAACCCTGGGATTTCTTTGGAAGGACTGATGCTCAAGCTGAAACTCCAGTACTTTGGCCACCTCATGTGAAGAGTTGACTCATTGGAAAAGACTCTGATGCTGGGAGGGATTGGGGGCAGGAGGAGAAGGGGACGACCGAGGATGAGATGGCTGGATGGTATCACTGACTCGATGGATGTGAGTCTGGGTGAACTCCGAGAGATGGTGATGAACAGGGAGGCCTGGCGTGCTGTGATTCATGGGGTCGCAAAGAGTTGGACACGACTAAGTGACTGAACTGAGCTGAACTGAACCATGTAACCACCCATTGCAGATGGATAGAGATTGAGGAACACACGTATATCTGAAAAAGCTTTGGAAAGCCATCCTTGCAATGATGTTATTTCTCTTTCCTCAAGTTCCCAAACATTTTTAAAGGGCGTAACTCCAACACTTTTGCAGGGTAGGAAGGTAATACTAAACATGTGTGCTGTAAGCATTTCAACTTAAACATGTAATATAAAATGTAAATAGTGAAAAAACACACCCCACTCCCATATTCTGTTTTTTAAAATGAGAGTTTGATATGCTTTGCTTGCATATTTATACTGATAATTTGGGCTTATTGGTTGTAAGTAAAAACATTGTGTGGCAACTCCAACTTTCAAGTACCTTGGTGGCATGTGCCCCTGCCCTTTTTCCTCACCTTCCTCCATCCTTATGGGGTGGATGAGGTCACTTCAACCATGAGGGTGAGGGCCAGACACCACGTGTGACAGTATGGTGAGTTTCAAGCGGTCAGTCAATTCCTGTAGAGCAGAAGTTACTGCAACTGCAATGATAGCTGGGTCCACTTTCATAGGTCAGGTAAGAAGACAAAGAGACAACTGTCTAAATGGATTTAGATCATTGTTTACTTCTGGCACAGCAGGTAGCATGCATTTCATGATCGGGTTGTTTTCCCTTGCCCTCTAAGTCTCACAGGGATGATGGGGAGCAGCCAGGTTGACACTGTATATCCACTGCATCTGCAGCACAGCTAAGGAACACTGAGCTTAGGAACACTCTGATTTTATAAGGAGACTGCTGGCTAATCTGACCAATCTGTGCCCAGGAGAGAGGCATTATCTTTACTATCCTGTCCAGGAGTCAAGTCTGTTCTCTGACCTGGGCGCAGATGCTATCTCATCTTTCAAGGCTGACTTCTTTGAAAATGATATTTCTAGACCAAAGTTCTCATAAGATATGTAGAAATGCCATGAATTGCCTCACCACAGTGAATTCTGGGAGCCTAGATCACTAGCCTCTTCATGGAACCAATTGCCTACTTCTAAATTTCCATAAGACTATTAGCTTGTGCAGTTCCATCACTATCTATTCGCTCTTTCTACCACAAATATCTGAATCTACCCTTAGACAAAGCACGAACTTCGTTTTAATTCAAATCATAGGTATATATGAATTCTATATGAACACAATAAAATATTCCCGGCTCACATTGTGGCTTCCCTGCTGTCTCTGGAACTTCTTTGAAGCTCAGCAATTTGGACAATTATGATGGAAAACGTAGGTAATATAGTAATCCTTCAGCTATGGATTGAATGGCTGTGTTCCCCTCAAAATTCATATGTTGAAATCCTAACCCCAAATGTGATGGTATTAAAAAGCAGGGTCTTTTGGGAAGTGATTAGGTCACGAAGGTATCACCCTCTTGAGTGGGATTAGCGGATTTACAAAAGGGACCCTAGAGAGCTCCCTTGCTCCTTCTACCCTGTGAAGACATAGTGAGAAGACCTGTACCTTTGTAACCGAAATACGAGATAAATTTTCATCACTATGGTACCAATGAAAAAACTGGGGCAGGCATAATGATGAACCACCACAGCGATGTTAAAAACCCTGAAATTTTATCGTCAATTTAAAATGCAATTGTAGAAATTCATTTTTAAATGTATTTACAGGGAAAGATGGTGATAATAAATGCAAGCGAAGTGCAGTTTACAGATCCTAAGTGACGAAGATTCATTTTTTGCTCCATCCATAGGTCTCAAAAGAAAAATCGTTTTGTTCTTTCTATATAAAGCTTCCTCTTCAGCATAAGAGGTTGCACTGTTTGTCTTGAGGCAGTCATTGGCCCAGTATACGGGTAAGGTGCCCCACCTTTCCACTCAAAATTCCAGAAAGCTCTGACTGGCGGCTTTTGGCTACAGCCCCTCCCTCCCAGGTGGTGCTAGTGGTAAAGAACCGGCCTGCCAATGCAGGAGACGTTAGAGACACGGGATCGATCCCTGGGTCGGGAAGATCCCCTGGAGAAGGAAATGGCTACCCACTCCAGTATTCTTGCCTGAAAAATCCCGTGGATGGAGGAGCCTGGCGGGTTATAGTCCATAAGGTCGCACAGAGTCACCCCATGGACAAGACTGAAGCGACTTAGCACGCCTCCCTCGCGTAGTCCATTCAAGCTGCAGTTTAGGCTTCTCTCACTAGGCGGCACCAACACACCTCTATTTTAAAATTTCTCTGCAAAGACGTTTATTCAAGGAGCAGAAATATACAATACTCTCCCTTAAAACCCAGCCTTTGAGCCAATGTAAAGAGCGATTCTAATTTTGTCTGGAAAAAAATAACAATGGGCAATGGGTGTAAAAAGCACTGTAAAAACATACCAAGTAAAGGTAGCGCCTTGGCAGCCTGCACCAAACACGAGAAGCTCAGTGCAGAGCAGGCGGAATGCGATTGGGCGCCAGAGCGGGTCTGGGCAGCTGTGTCCTGTACTCTCAACAGGGGTTGCCAGACGGGATGCGGGACAGAGAAGTGGGGGTTAACGTCCTGCTCTCTGAGAGGGACCACACTAAGAGATACATCAACGAACGCGAAGTAGACTTGGGGTCCAGAGAAATTGTAACTGCTTTCATATGCATATGAATTTTCTAAACAAGATTGCTATCACAGTCAGCAAACCATTCCAAGATACAGCGCTCCTGCTTAGTTGGCTTGGACTCTTTGCGACCCACACACTGTAGCCCACCAGGGTCTTCTGTCCATGGGATTTGCCAGGAAAGAATACTGGAGTGGCTTGCCATATCCGTCTCCAGGGGATCTTCCTGACCCAGGGATTGAACCGAGGTCTCCTGCATTGCAGGCAGATTCTTAGCAGCTGAGCTCAGTTCAGTTTAGTTCAGTCACTCAGTTGTGTCCGACTCTTTGCTATCCCAGGGACTACAGCACGCCAGGCTCCCCTGTCCATCACCAACTCCCGGAGTTTACTCAAACTCATGTCCACTGAGTCAGTGATGCCATCCAACCACCTCATTCTCTGTCGTCCCCTTCTCCTCTGGCCTTCAATCCTTCCCAGCATCAAGGTCTTTACAAATGTCAGTTCTTCGCATCAGGTGGCCAAAGTATTGGAGTTTCAGCTTCAGCATCAGTCCTTCCAATGAATATTCAGGACTGGTTTCCTTTAGGATGGACTGGCTGGATCTCCTTGCAGTCCAAGGGGCTCTTAGGAGTCTTTTCCAACACCACAATTCAAAAGCATCAATACTTCTGCGCTCAGCTTTCTTTATAGTCTAACTCTCACATCCATACATGACTACTGAAAAAACCAACGAGCTAATGTCCTGAATATTCATTGGAAGGACTGATGCTGAAGCTGAAACTCCAATACTTTGACCACCTGATGCAAAGAACTGACTCATTGGAAAAGACCCTGATGGTGGGAAAGATTGAAGGCAGGAGGAGAAGGGGACGACAGAGGATGACATGGTTGGATGGCATCACTGACTCGATGGACATGAGTTTGAGTAGGCACCAGGAGTTGGTGATGGACAGGGAAGCCTGGCGTGCTGTAGTCCCTGGGATCGCAAAGAGTCGGACACAACTGAGCGACTGAACTAAACTGAATGTGCTCTTCATTCAAGTAAAATGGGTATGAGGATGCCGTCTGGTGGTCAGATGCAGGATTGCAGTTCTGAGAGGCTCAGCCCAGCAAGAGAGGGAGAGGAGGAGGTGGGATCTTGGCTTAGTGCTATCACCCAGTATTTTCTGGAATTTTGCACTCCCACTATAAGCAGTCTCTCCGTGTCCATCATTTTCTGTGATGTCTGAACCTGAGATTGGATGTCCAACCCTGCCCTGAAGAGAAAGTTGCACTCGTGAGTTCATGAGTGTTCACCAGGGAACCAGGGAATGTGGCAGGATTTCACCTCCTCTGTCAGTTTCATCATCCAGAGTGGCTGGTGAATGAGTGCTTCCTCCAGTATGAACTTTAGCATCTCTGTTTTCACATTTGTTCTTCTATGTACCTTTCTGCACCCAAAACTCCACAACTAGAAGAAGAGGTGATATATTAAGAAGAAACTCCATGCCATTTCAAGGGTGGCAGTTCAGACAGAGTATAATAAGAAGCCTAAATGGGAGGAGTCACTCCTCTGGAGATGACAGACAAAACTATTTCAGAAATCTCCCATCTTGACCCATGACCCAGCAAAGATCCAAACAACAGTGTATTTGAAACTTCTTGTTCCTGCCCTTGAAAATCAGTGAGAATTACAGCCCTCCGAAAGTTGCCTTATCCTTCATTCTGCATCCATCTCTGTCTGAGAGTGAGATCCCATCAGAGAAATGAACACATCAGCACTTGTTCAAAAAGAATTGGGAACTCTACTGTAAGTACTATTTGAAATTTTGGGTTCAGAGTTATTTTTCTTTCTAAATATGCCTTTTCACTGGGGGAAAAGCATGTAGAAAATGAAGGAGGAAATATGTAGAAAATTGAGCCCATATACCAGTCAGCCCTGAAAGTCTGGGCTGACTAGCTCTGAAAGTGTCAGACCAGGAGTCCAGGAAGGGGTGTGGGAGTGAGAGAACCATGTTGCTTCATTACATCAACAGAGTTTTTTCAAAATTTCCACTCATTGGTGACAATCCCTCTAAATCCATAACTTTCTAAGATGTTTGATGTTTAAACTACAGACATGAAATACAGCACTGATGAGAAAGCTCCATTACATGAGCATGTCAATATTTGAGGTGAAAGAGTTTAAGACACAGAAACATAAACACACAAATATGCACATACACACATACACACAGATTTACAGATAAAATCTCCACCATAGAAACAGACACAAATAAATAATCACACATAAACACCTGTTTTCAAATGAATTTGTTAATTTGATCCTTTTCCCATAAAATTTACTTCCAAAATATTTCCAAAGAAATAACATCATGAGTACGTTTCTTTAAAGTATTTTCTTGTTTTGAATTTTTATCTCTATTTTCTTAATTACAATATATCAAGCAATGTAGAAATGTAAATAAAATGTAAATAAAATTATCCTGTATCCTCCATTTGCCTAATTTCCATCCTTGACCTAAACTTGTCCATTGTCAGTAGGATGGTGCATGTACTCCAGATGAATTTGTGGTTCTCTGAAAATGATATATTAATTTGTATTTACATATACAAATATGTATTCACATTCACATATTCTTTTTCTATACTGCAATCTCATCCATATTCTCAGGATTCTAATTTGCATTTCATTGGCTAATGTGTTTTGGAATACTTTCAGATATTGATTGGGTGTGAATATTGATTATTCTTTAAGTGGATACCCTATTCATATCATCTGCCCATCTCTCCCTGTTTAATAGTAAGCATGCTTTATAATTCTGTCCATGGGATTTGCCAGGAAAGAATACTGGAGTGGCTTGCCATATCCGTCTCCAGGGGATCTTCCTGACCCAGGGATTGAACCGAGGTCTCCTGCATTGCAGGCAGATTCTTAGCAGCTGAGCTCAGTTCAGTTTAGTTCAGTCACTCAGTTGTGTCCGACTCTTTGCTATCCCAGGGACTACAGCACGCCAGGCTCCCCTGTCCATCACCAACTCCCGGAGTTTACTCAAACTCATGTCCACTGAGTCAGTGATGCCATCCAACCACCTCATTCTCTGTCGTCCCCTTCTCCTCTGGCCTTCAATCCTTCCCAGCATCAAGGTCTTTACAAATGTCAGTTCTTCGCATCAGGTGGCCAAAGTATTGGAGTTTCAGCTTCAGCATCAGTCCTTCCAATGAATATTCAGGACTGGTTTCCTTTAGGATGGACTGGCTGGATCTCCTTGCAGTCCAAGGGGCTCTTAGGAGTCTTTTCCAACACCACAATTCAAAAGCATCAATACTTCTGCGCTCAGCTTTCTTTATAGTCTAACTCTCACATCCATACATGACTACTGAAAAAACCAACGAGCTAATGTCCTGAATATTCATTGGAAGGACTGATGCTGAAGCTGAAACTCCAATACTTTGACCACCTGATGCAAAGAACTGACTCATTGGAAAAGACCCTGATGGTGGGAAAGATTGAAGGCAGGAGGAGAAGGGGACGACAGAGGATGACATGGTTGGATGGCATCACTGACTCGATGGACATGAGTTTGAGTAGGCACCAGGAGTTGGTGATGGACAGGGAAGCCTGGCGTGCTGTAGTCCCTGGGATCGCAAAGAGTCGGACACAACTGAGCGACTGAACTAAACTGAATGTGCTCTTCATTCAAGTAAAATGGGTATGAGGATGCCGTCTGGTGGTCAGATGCAGGATTGCAGTTCTGAGAGGCTCAGCCCAGCAAGAGAGGGAGAGGAGGAGGTGGGATCTTGGCTTAGTGCTATCACCCAGTATTTTCTGGAATTTTGCACTCCCACTATAAGCAGTCTCTCCGTGTCCATCATTTTCTGTGATGTCTGAACCTGAGATTGGATGTCCAACCCTGCCCTGAAGAGAAAGTTGCACTCGTGAGTTCATGAGTGTTCACCAGGGAACCAGGGAATGTGGCAGGATTTCACCTCCTCTGTCAGTTTCATCATCCAGAGTGGCTGGTGAATGAGTGCTTCCTCCAGTATGAACTTTAGCATCTCTGTTTTCACATTTGTTCTTCTATGTACCTTTCTGCACCCAAAACTCCACAACTAGAAGAAGAGGTGATATATTAAGAAGAAACTCCATGCCATTTCAAGGGTGGCAGTTCAGACAGAGTATAATAAGAAGCCTAAATGGGAGGAGTCACTCCTCTGGAGATGACAGACAAAACTATTTCAGAAATCTCCCATCTTGACCCATGACCCAGCAAAGATCCAAACAACAGTGTATTTGAAACTTCTTGTTCCTGCCCTTGAAAATCAGTGAGAATTACAGCCCTCCGAAAGTTGCCTTATCCTTCATTCTGCATCCATCTCTGTCTGAGAGTGAGATCCCATCAGAGAAATGAACACATCAGCACTTGTTCAAAAAGAATTGGGAACTCTACTGTAAGTACTATTTGAAATTTTGGGTTCAGAGTTATTTTTCTTTCTAAATATGCCTTTTCACTGGGGGAAAAGCATGTAGAAAATGAAGGAGGAAATATGTAGAAAATTGAGCCCATATACCAGTCAGCCCTGAAAGTCTGGGCTGACTAGCTCTGAAAGTGTCAGACCAGGAGTCCAGGAAGGGGTGTGGGAGTGAGAGAACCATGTTGCTTCATTACATCAACAGAGTTTTTTCAAAATTTCCACTCATTGGTGACAATCCCTCTAAATCCATAACTTTCTAAGATGTTTGATGTTTAAACTACAGACATGAAATACAGCACTGATGAGAAAGCTCCATTACATGAGCATGTCAATATTTGAGGTGAAAGAGTTTAAGACACAGAAACATAAACACACAAATATGCACATACACACATACACACAGATTTACAGATAAAATCTCCACCATAGAAACAGACACAAATAAATAATCACACATAAACACCTGTTTTCAAATGAATTTGTTAATTTGATCCTTTTCCCATAAAATTTACTTCCAAAATATTTCCAAAGAAATAACATCATGAGTACGTTTCTTTAAAGTATTTTCTTGTTTTGAATTTTTATCTCTATTTTCTTAATTACAATATATCAAGCAATGTAGAAATGTAAATAAAATGTAAATAAAATTATCCTGTATCCTCCATTTGCCTAATTTCCATCCTTGACCTAAACTTGTCCATTGTCAGTAGGATGGTGCATGTACTCCAGATGAATTTGTGGTTCTCTGAAAATGATATATTAATTTGTATTTACATATACAAATATGTATTCACATTCACATATTCTTTTTCTATACTGCAATCTCATCCATATTCTCAGGATTCTAATTTGCATTTCATTGGCTAATGTGTTTTGGAATACTTTCAGATATTGATTGGGTGTGAATATTGATTATTCTTTAAGTGGATACCCTATTCATATCATCTGCCCATCTCTCCCTGTTTAATAGTAAGCATGCTTTATAAACTATTGATATGAACCGTACATTGTTTGCAGATATTTTAGATTTTCAGTCAATTGTTACTTATTTTTACAAACAGAAGGTATTGACAATTTTTTGTTACTTTGTTTATTTTAAAGCCATACAGATCATTGTAGTAGAAACTGAGCAATATCCTGCTGCTGCTGCTGCTAAGTCGCTTCAGTCGTGTCTGACTCTGTGCAACCCCATAGACGGCAGCCCACCAGGCTCCCCTGTCCCTGGGAGTCTCCAGGCAAGAACACTGGAGTGGGTTGCATTTCCTTCTCCAATGCATGAAGGTGAAAAGTGAAAGTGACGTCGCTCAGTCGTGTCTGACCCTCAGCGACCCCATGCACTGCAGCCTACTAGGCTCCTCTGCCCATGGGATTTTCCAGGCAAGAGTACTGGAGTGGGGTGCCAGTGCCTTCTCCAATATCCTAGCCATCATCAATTACCCAGATTACAGCAGTCAGAGCCCTGGAGGCTTCAGAACACAATGGGAAAGCATTAGAGTAATTCCAGTTTTAAATATTGCGTAAGCGTTTACAAGGCTGTTCCCCTGATGTATTTCACCATCTCCTAACTGCTGTACTGGGCTTCCCGGGTGGCTCAGTGCGGAAGAATCCACCTGCCAATGCAGGAGATATGCATTCAAGCCCTGGCTCGGGAAGAGCCCTTAGAGAAGGAGATGGCAACCCACTCCAGTATTCTTGCCTGGAGAATCCCAGGGACAGTGGGCTACAGTCCATGAGGTCACAAAGAGTTGGACATAAGTTAGTGACTAAAATGGCAACAGCAACAAACTGCTATTATCTGACCTGAATAACAGGAAAAATCATTGACAGTGTGAAGAGCTGTTAAGGCAGATAAAATATAAAGTATCCCTTGCTTGTGACTTGTTTTTCTTTCTCTCCTGGTTTTCTTTCAGGAAAGAACAACACCTCTGTTTGTACCCGAGCCTCACACAGTCCCTCAGGATCTAGCCAATCCCTCAGCTCCATATCTTGACTCTTGGCCCAAAGAGCAAGCTCCCATCTCCACTGCCACCTTGATCTCTTGTGTGTGTCAGTCACTCAGTCATGTCTGACTCTTTGTGCTGCCTTCATTGCTTGGGTGGCATTTAAAATTAAGCCAGAAATCTCAGTGTGTAAAACTGTGGATCCTGAGTGTCCAGTGGAGTGGCCAAGAGATGGATACCCAATCCAGTCACTCATAGATGGTTGACCCCGGAGAGTATGGCCCTTTTAGGCTTGAGCTTCATCATCTGTACATTGGAAATGAGGTTGCCTTCTCATTTGTGAGGAAAAAATATTAAAATTGAGGAAGTATGGGTGCTATATAATGGGATTTCCACAAATGCTTATTCTTTCCCCAACCTGCCTCCTCTCTCTGCTAAAAGAGATGACTTTGACCCAAAACAGAGGGCATAGCTATCATCAGGAAATCAAACACACAGAGACACACACACTTTTATATAAAATATGAGCTTTGGTGCCATTTCTGTGTTTTAGGATATATTCTGCAATTGAGTTGAGATAATGGAGGAAAATCATTATGCCTTTATAAAAATCCCATGTGGATTCTTTTCCTTGTCTCTTTAAACAAATCTTGTAGGTGTATTTAGAGGGTAAATCTCATGTTAAGTGTCCTTTCCTTGTCTCTGTACCTTGTAGGATGAATGTGAGCAAAGAAGATTCCCTTTGAATTCTAGATAGAAGATACATTTAAGGGGAACAACACCTAATAAAGGGTCTGCTGGACAGAATATTGGAGCCAGGATACTCGGGGCCTGAGAGCCCCAAGCAGACGATTCACTGACTGCAGGGCCTTGGAGGAGTCACATCTCTTGTGCTGGCCTTAGCCCTAACACAGAGTCACACTCACTGTCACCTAGTGGTCAGGGCCTTGGGCTTTGGAATCTGATAAACTAGAGTTTGAACTAACACACCATTAGATGATGGTTGCCCTTTCTTGTATAGGTTTCCTTAGACACAATTGTCAGGGATTCTGTGTATATATTTGTGGGGCAACTTGAGGTATCATCAGACAGGTTCAATCTGCTGCATGTGTGCTAAATCGCTTCAGTTGTGTCTGACTGTTTGCAACCCTATGAACCATAGCCTGTCAGGCTCCTCTGTCTATGGAATTTTCCAGATGAGACTACTGGAGTGAGTTGCCATGCCCTCCTCCAGGGGATCTTCCCAATTCAGGGATTGAACACACATCTCCTATGTCTCCTGCATTGGCAGCTGGGTTCTTTACCACTAGTTGCTAGAGATGATCAAATTGCTTTGCAGAGCCGAGGTACAGGTCACAATCCAACCACTTGTCTGTGGGAGTTCCCATTGCTCTACATTGTCAAATCTAAAGAGGAGGTTGAGTACCTGAGTAGAAACACAGGCCTTTGAGTCAAATACAGGGGATTATGAAAGCAGCTCTTTCTCTTAGAAGCTGTGTGATCCTGGAACATGGGCTTAACCTCTCTGAGCTTCACTCTTAGAGTATGAAAATAATATTCTGGCCAGTTCAGTTCAGTAGCACAGTTGTGTCTGATTCTTTGCACCCCCATGGACAGGGATGCATACCAGGCCTCCCTATCCATCACCAACTCCCAGAGTTTAGTCAAATTCACGTTCATTGAGTCAGTGATGCCATCCAACAATCTCAAACTCTATCGTCCCCTTCTCCTCCCACCTTCAATCTTTCCCAGCATCAGGGTCTTTTCAAATGAGTCAGTTTTTTGCATCAGGTGGCCAAAATATTGAAGTTTCAGCTTCAGCATCAGTCCTTCCAATGAATATCCAGTTGATTTCCTTTAGGGTGGACTGGTTGGATCTCCTTGCAGTCCAAGGGACTCTCAAGAGTCTTCCCCAACACCACAGTTCAAAAGCATCAATACTTTGGTGCTCAGCTTTCTTTATAGTCCAACTCAAACATCCATACATGATACTGGAGAAACCATAGCTTTGACTAGATAGACCTTTGTTGGCAAAGTAATGTCTCTGCTTTTTAATACACTGTTTAGGTTGATCATAACTTTTCTTCCAAACAGCCAGCGTCTTTTAATTTCATGGCTGCAGTCACCATCTGCAGTGATTTTGGAGCCCCCCCAAATAAAGTCTGTCACTGTTTCCATTCTTTCCCCATCTATTTGCCATGAAGTGATAGGACCAGATGCCATGATCTTCGTTTTCTGAATGTTGAGTTTTAAGCCAACTTTTTCACTCTCCTTTTTCACTTTCATCAAGAGGCTCTTTAGTTCTTCACTTTCAGCCATAAGCATGGTGTCATCTGCATATCTGAGGTTACTGATATTTCTCCTGGCTCTGGGAGCCAGCATGGGGAATCCTGCCCATGGCAAAGGTCATGAGGAAAGGGGTCTGACAAAATGCAAAGGCGGGATCAGGCCTCAGGGGTCCCCCTGGACTTTCTCGAACATCAACCCCCAAAACCAGAGTCTGCCTGCCTTACTGCATTATGCTTTCCAGCTATTCTTCTGACATTACAGGGGGGCTATCCCCGACCACCTTTCTCTGAAAAAAGTTAACTTAGAGCTCCAGTTAATAGTCTCCTGCATATAAAAGGAGTGTCTCAGCTCAAACCCCTCTGATAGCTCTCTAACTTGCCTGACAGGTTTACCCGGACTTTTACAACTACACATGTGATTGTTTACAGCCTCCCAACTCTGAGAGGCACGGGAAGCCTAAAACATACAGCCTTTCAAAGAGTTAAAAGTTTTTAGAGTAGTGCTGGTGTAGGATTTCATTATAGGGCCAATGCTTGTTACTAAGTTTCCATATCTCTTATCCACGGTGCACCTGGGAGTGTGTTAGTTAACATAGTTGGAATGTAAGAAAACAAAACAGTAGCCTTGAAATTAACCACATCAGACTTTTGAGCTAATTGGTTCTTTCTTTGTTGTAACTTACAGCACCTTTGCTCCGTGAGAAATGTAACTCTGTTTGATCCTTTCTGAGGCTGACATAGATTAGAAATATAAAGAAAAAACATTTTGAGGAAAATAACTTTTCTGGTTGAGCAGCCTTTATCAAAAGAGAGTCATAAAATATTTCACAGGCCTCCAAGGCCAGAAGATAATGTACACAACATCATTTGTGGGAAAGGTATAAAAGTCCTTTTTGAAAATAAAGTAACGGGCCTTGCTCACCAAAGAAGCTTGGTCACCCCGTGTCTTTTTTTCTCTCACTTACTCTTTTTTTTCAGGCTGATCCCTTTGAGCATAGAGGCTCTCTGCGTTCACTTATCTGCCTGGGTTTCTAAGACCTGAACGGGAAGACGTTCTGCATCTTCACTCTCTTGGGAGACTGGGAGGGCACTTGTGGCCTCCATGAACAGACCTCTTTCTCTCCTCTATTTTCTTATTTACAACATTCTTTCCTTATCTCTCTCTAAATCAATCGCTGACTCTGTCCCCGCTTCGAATTACCCTGGATCCACTGGTGCTGGACCCTGGCATCCTGGCAATCATGATTCCAACTTGTGCTTCATCTGGCCCAGCGTTTCTCATGATGTACTCTGTATATAAGTTAAATAAGCAGGGTGACAACATACAGCCTTGACACACTCCTTTCCTGATTTGGAATCAGTCTGCTGTTCCATGTCCAGTTCTAACTGTTGCTTGTTGACCTGCATAAAGATTTCTCAGGAGGTGGGTCAGGTGGTCTGGTATTCCCATCTCTTCAAGAATTTTCCACAGTTTGTTGTGATCCACACAGTCAAAGGCTTTGGCATAGTCAATAAAACAGAAGTAGATGTTTTTCTGGAACTCTCTTGCATTTTCTATGATCCAACAGATGTTGGCAATTTGATCTCTGGTTCCTCTGCCTTTTCTAAATCCAGCTTGAACATCTGGAAGTTCACAATCCATGTACTGTTGTAGCCTGGCTTGGAGAATTTTGATCATTACTTTGCTAGTGTGTGAGATGAGTGCAATTGTGTGATAGCTTGATCATTCTTTGGCATTGCCTTTCTCTGGGATTGGAATGAACACTGACCATTTCAAGTCCTGGGGCCACTGCTGAGTTTTCCATGCTTTCTGGCATATTGAGTGCAGCACTTTCACAGCATCATCTTTTAGGATTTAAAATAACTCAACTGGAATGCCATCACCTCCACTAGCTTGTTCATAGTGATACTTCTAAGGCCCACTTGACTTCACATTTCAGGATGTCTGGCTGTACATGAGTGATCACACCATCATGGTTATCTGGATCATGAAGACCTTTATTTTTGTATAGTTCTTCTGTGTGTTCTTGCCACCTCTTCTTAATATCTTGTGCTTCTGTTAGGTCCATACCATTTCTGTCTTTTATTGTGCCCATCTTTGCATGAAAAGTTACCTTGGTATCTCTAATTTTCTTGAAGAGATCTCTAGTCTTTCCCACTCTATTGTTTTCCTCTATTTCTTTGCATTGATCTTATCTCTCCTTGCTATTCTTTGGAACTCTGCATTCAGCTGGGTATATCTTTCCTTTTCTCCTTTGCCTTTTGCTTCTCTTCTTTTCAGAGCTGTTTGTAAGGCCTCCTTAGACAACCATTTTGCCTGTTTGCATTTCTTTTTCCTGGGGATAGTCTTGATCATTGCCTCCTGTAAAATGTCATGAACCTCCATCCATAGTTCTTCAGGCACTCTATCAGATCTAATCCCTTCAATCTATTTGTCACTTCCACTGTATAGTTGTAAGGGAATTTGATTTAGGTCATACCTGAATGGTCTAGTGGTTTTCCCTGCTTTCTTCAATTTACATCTGAATTTGGCAAAAAGGAGTTCATGATCTGAGCCACAGTCAGCTCCTGGTCTTGTTTTTGCTGACTGTATAGAGCTTCTCCATCTTTGGCTGCAAAGAATATAATCAGTCTGATTTTGGTATTGACCATCTGGTGATGTCCATGTGTAGAGTCATCTCTTGTGTTGTTGGAAGAGGGTGTTTGCTATGACCAGTGCCTTCTCTTGGCAAAACTCTGTTAGCCTTTGCCCTGCTTCATTTTGTACTCTAAGGCCAAATTTGCCTGTTACTCCAGGTATCTCTTGACTTCCTACTTTTGCATTCCAGTCCCCTATAATGAAAAGGACATAAATTCTACCATATTAACAATAACATTAAATGTGAATGCATTGAACAGGCCAATCAAAATAAGAGATGATCAGATTGGATAAAAAGCCAATCCAATAATATGCTAGATGGCACCCCACTACAGTACTCTTGCCTGAAAAATCCCATGGATGGAGGAGCCTGGTAGGCTGCAGTCCATGGGGTGCAAACAGTCAGACAAGACTGAGCGACTTCACTTTCACTTTTCACTTTCATGCATTGGAGAAGGAAATGGCAACCCTCTCCAGTGTTCTTGCCTGGAGAATCCTAGGGAAGGGGGAGCCTGGTGGGCTGCCGTCTATGGGGTCGCACAGAGTCGGACACGACTGAAGTGATGCAGCAGCAGCAGGAGACAAAATTCATATTCTAAAATGCATGTAGATATGTGCAAATGGGTAGAAAATGATACACCATACAAATAGCAACCATAAAAAAGCTGGAGTAGCTATACAAATATAAGATAAAATAGACTCGAAATACACAAAAATGTTACTAGAGATGAAAGGTAACTTTTATACTTTTATATAAGGGTCAATCAAAGATATAACAATTTTAAACATATGCACACATAGTAAGAGTCTCAAAATAATTGTCTCTCCAAAGATGGCCTCATTTAATAACTAAAATCTGTGAATATGTTACTTTACATGAGAAACGTAACTTTTTAGATGTGAATCAGTCAAGGATTCTGAGATGTGAATATTATTCTGGATTATACAGATATCCAGATGCAATGTAATCACAAGGTCCTTATAAAAGAAAGGAGGAGAGTCAAAAAAAGAAATGTGACAACCAAACCAGAGTGATCAGAGTCAGAGTGATGTGGCCACAAGCCAAGGAACAGGGGTGGCCCCTAGAAGCTGGAAAAGGCAAGAAACGGATCCTCTGTTACAGTCTTCCGAAGGAAAAAACCCTACCCAACCTTAACTTTATCCCAGTGGAACTGATTTCAATTTTCTGCCCTTCAAAACTATAAAATAATAAATGTGTTGTTGTGTGTGAGTACTTAGTCGCTCAGTCATGTCCACTCTTTGTAACCCTATGGACTGTAGCCTGCCAGGCTCCTCTGTCCATGGGATTTCCCAGGAAAGAATACTGGCATGGGTTGCTGGGCCCTCCTCCAGGGATAATCCTGACTCGGGGATCAAACCCGTGTCTCCTGCATCTCCTAAATTGCAGGCAGATTCTTTACCCACTGAAACACCTGGGAAACCCTACGTGTTTCTATAAGCCACTAAAATTGTGATAATTTTCTACAGTAGTAGTGAGGTGAGGTGAGGTGAGGTGAAGTCGCTCAGTCGTGTCTGACTCTTTGCGACCCCGTGGACTGTAATCTACTAGGCTTCTCTGTCCATGGGATTCTCCAGGCAAGAATACTGGAGTGGATTGCCATTTCCTTCTCCAGGGGATCTTCCCGACCCAGGGATCGAACCCAGGTCTCCCGCATTGGAGGCAGGAAACTAAAACATATATGAAACAAAAATTGGCCAAAATTGGGGGAGAAACAGATAATTCTAAAATAAGTATTGGAGATTTCAATCCCACAGTTTCCATAGTGAATAGAAAAGCTAGGCATAAGATCAAGGGATATCAAGGGGACCTTCCCTGGGGGTCCAGTGAATGAGACATCATGCTTCCAAGACAGGGGGAATGAGTTCAATTCCTGGTCAGGGACTAGGATCCCACATGCCTCACAGTGCAGACAAAAAAATTAATTAATTAATTAACAAGGAAATGGAGGTCTTAAACACAATAATCTAAATATATAAAAATACATACAAATGAACCTGGTGGTGGTTTAATCACTAAGTTATGTCCGACTCTTTTGTGACCCCATGGACTGTAGCCCTCCAGTCTCCTCTGTCCATGGGATTCTCCAGGCAAGAATACTGGAGTAGGTTGCTATATCCTTCTCTCAGGGATCTTCCAGACCCAGGGAACAAACCCATCTCTCCTGCATTGCAGGCAGATTCTTTACCGCTAACCACCAGGGAAGCCCATAAGTGAACCTACTGGATCCAAATAAGCCACAATTTGATACAAAAAAAATAAGCACTTTCGCCAAACCTAACTTTATCAGATGACTAATTCTGCAACATTCTATATAACAGAAATGCTCCTGAATCTGCGTACATAATATACACAAATACATTTGTTTTATTTTGTCTTGTAACATTCATAAATGCTTTCTAAGATACTAATAATATTGAGATTAAAATAGTATATCTCTTAAAGAAAGGAAGAAATGGGAAGCAAACACATATTTGCTGCCAGTCTATATGTTTCAGATACTCTGGTACACAGTCAGCAAAAATAAGACCAGGAGCTGACTGTGGCTCAGATCATGAACTCTTTTTTGCCAAATTCAGACGTAAATTGAAGAAAGCAGGGAAAACCACTAGACCATTCAGGTATGACCTAAATCAAATTCCCTTACAACTATACAGTGGAAGTGACAAATAGATTGAAGGGATTAGATCTGATAGAGTGCCTGAAGAACTATGGATGGAGGTTCACGACATTTTACAGGAGGCAATGATCAAGACTATCCCCAGGAAAAAGAAATGCAAACAGGCAAAATGGTTGTCTAAGGAGACCTTACAAACAGCTCTGAAAAGAAGAGAAGCGAAAGGCAAAGGAGAAAAGGAAAGATATACCCAGCTGAATGCAGAGTTCCAAAGAATAGCAAGGAGAGATAAGAAAGCCCTCCTCAGTGATCAATGCAAAGAAATAGAGGAAAACAATAGAGTGGGAAAGACTAGAGATCTTTTCAAGAAAATCAGAGATACCAAGGTAACTTTTCATGCAAAGATGGGCACAATAAAAGAAATGGTATGGACCTAACAGAAGCACAAGATACTAAGAAGAGGTGGCAAGAATACACAGAAGAACTATACAAAAAAAAGATCTTCATGATCCAGATAACCACGATGGTGTGATCACTCATGTACAGCCAGACATCCTGAAATGTGAAGTCAAGTGGGCCTTAGGAAGTATCACTATGAACAAGCTAGTGGAGGTGATGGCATTCCAGTTGAGTTATTTTAAATCCTAAAAGATGATGCTGTGAAAGTGCTGCACTCAATATGCCAGAAAGCGTGGAAAACTCAGCAGTGGCCCCAGGACTCGAAAAGGTCAGTGTTCATTCCAATCCCAGAGAAAGGCAATGCCAAAGAATGATCAAGCTATCACACAATTGCACTCATCTCACACACTAGCAAAGTAATGATCAAAATTCTCCAAGCCAGGCTTCAACAGTACATGGATTGTGAACTTCCAGATGTTCAAGCTGGATTTAGAAAAGGCAGAGGAACCAGAGATTGCCAACATCTGTTGGATCATAGAAAATGCAAGAGAGTTCCAGAAAAACATCTACTTCTGCTTTATTGACTATGCCAAAGCCTTTGACTGTGTGGATCACAACAAACTGTGGAAAATTCTTGAAGAGATGGGAATACCAGACCACCGGACCCACCTCCTGAGAAATCTTTATGCAGGTCAACAAGCAACAGTTAGAACTGGACATGGAACAGCAGACTGACTCCAAATCAGGAAAGGAGTGTGTCAAGGCTGTATGTTGTCACCCTGCTTATTTAACTTATATGCAGAGTACATCATGAGAAACACTGGACTGGAAGAAAGACAAGCTGGAATTAAGATTGGCGGGAGAAATATCAATCACCTCAGATATGCAGATGACACCACCCTTATGGCAGAAAGTGAAGAGGAGCTAAAAAGCCTCTTGATGAAAGTGAAAGAGGAGAGCGAAAAAGTTGGCTTAAAGCTCAACATTCAGAAAACGAAGATCATGGCATCTGGTCCCATCACTTCATGGGAAATAG
>SJYT01052370.1:14667-46690 GCA_006410635.1 Cephalophus harveyi | reverse complement strand
GATGCTAAAGCTGAAACTCCAGTACTTTGGCCACCTCATGCGAAGAGTTGACTCATTGGAAAAGACTCTGATGCTGGGAGGGATTGGGGGCAGGAGGAGACGGGGACGACCGAGGATGAGATGGCTGGATGGCATCACTGACTCGATGGATGTGAGTCTGGGTGAACTCCGAGAGATGGTAATGAACAGGGGGGCCTGGCATGCTGCGATTCATGGGGTCACAAAGAGTCGGACATGACTGAGCGACTGAACTGAACTGATTGTTGTACTTATTACATATATATGTATATATATAATTCAGTGATATATATTATGATGATTACTTCACTTTATATAATTTTCTGTCATTAAAGAAAGTGAGCCATGCTGTGCTCAGTAGGTCAGTTGTGTCTGATTCTTTGGGACCCCACGGACTGTGTGTAGCCCACCAGGCTCCTCTGTCCATTTGATTTTCCAGGGAAGAATATTGGACTGGGTTGCCATTTCCTACTCCAGGGCATCTTCCTGACCCAGGGGTCAAACCCACATCTCTTGCATCTCCTGCATTGCAGGCAGATTCTCTTCCACGATGCCACCTGGGAAGCCCCAAAAGAAACTAAGAGGAAAAATAACAATTATTGGTATTGATGCTTTTGAACTGTGGTGGAGAAGACTCTTGAGAGTCCCTTGGACTGCAAGGAGATCCAACCAGTCCATTCTAAAGGAGATCAGTCCTCGGTGTTCTTTGGAAGGAATGATGCTAAAGCTGAAACTCCAGTACTTTGGCCACCTGATGTGAAGAGTTGACTCATTGGAAAAGACTCTGATGCTGGGAGGGATTGCAGACAGGAAGGGGATGACAGAGGATGAGATGTCTGGATGGCATCACCGACTCGATGGACGTGAATTTGAGTGAACTCTGGGAGTTAGTGATGGACAGGGAGGCTTGGTGTGCTGCAATTCATGGGGTCGCAAAGAGTCAGACATGACTGAGCGACTGAACTGAACTGAACTGAAGTTGTATATTGGGCTTCCCAGGTGGTTCTAGTTGTAAAGAACTCACTTGCCAATGTGGGAGACATGAATTCAATCCTTGAGTTGGGAAGATCTGGAGGGGCATGGCAACCCACTCCAGTATTCTTCCCTGGAGAATCTCCAGTTTGATATATTAGCCATCTAAGTTGTCATTTCTGATTCTCTTCATTTCTTCCTATAGATCAAATTACCATCTTGTGTTACTTCCTTAGTCCCGTGAAGTTTTATTCCCCCCAGCCTTTTCTGTCCTATTATTGTCAAACATATCATTTCTCCTCTACTGGCCTCTACTGACCTCCTTGTCACCTAAGGAGTTCATGGAGTTTCATGAGATCCCATCTGGAAAAGCATTTTGGGTTATTAAATGGGAAAAAAAAAAAAAAAGCAATGACTGTCAACTAACTGCTTTCCAATTTATACTGCAGATGTCATCAAGTTCTGCATTGGATGAACTCAATAATATTCTAAGTATTTTTGGTAGCTTCAACTGAATGACAATTTGTGGCTAAATGGAAGATTACTGCCTTCAAGGAACCATGGAAACTGACCTTTCCTGAGTGTCAGCCACTTTTCATTTGTTGTCACATACATTTCTCACAATGCTTCTGTGTGGTAGAGGTTATCAGCCACAATCTATAAAAGAAGAAATTAAGATTTAAAGAGGACTGTAAAAACTTTGATGAGATTTCATGATTAAATATATTCCTTCCAATTAATTGGTCTGCTTCCTATTTTATTTTTTGCCTTTTAAGTTAAATCAGAGAAACATCTGAACTGGATATCTTTGAACCACTGGGTTGTAAGTTACAGCAGAACAGTGTGATAACAGGTCTGCTGGGAAAGAAAATGGAGGAGAGTTAAGAAATGTTTCTCTCTGTGCTTGACACATCACTGATTCTGAGGTCTTGAGCAAGTCTTCTCCCCTCCACTGGCCCTATTTCTAAATCAGGGTTATGCTACTGAAGCCTGCAAAATAGGGGCTGATCTTCACCCCATCCCAGGAGATATTTGACACTGTCTAGAGATATTTTTCGGAGAAGGCAACGGCACCCCACTCCAGTACTCTAGCCTGGAAAATCCCATGGATGGAGGAGCCTGGTGGGCTGCAGTCCATGGGGTCGCTAAAAGTCGGGTACGACTGAGTGACTTCACTTTCACTTTTCTCTTTCATGCATTGGAGAAGGAAATGGCAACCCACTCCAATGTTCTTGCCTGGAGAATTCCAGGGAAAGGGGAGCCTGGTGGGCTGCCATCCATGGGGTTGCACAGAGTCGGACACGACTGAAGCGACTTAGCAGCAGCAGCAGCAGCAGGATAGAGGCTAGAGACGCTGACTAACTTCTTATGATGCACAGAACAGCCCCCACAACAAAAAATTATATTCCAGAGCGTAAATAGTGTTGAGGTTGAGAAACGCTTTTCCAGGCGCTGCTGCTCTCGTGAGGACCCCCCAGAGGTCATACACATCTACATCCTGGTATCTGTATCTGTCAGTAGCACCAATAGAGAAGCAGCACACTCAGGTACCCAGGGCTCAGTTTTTGACTATTAAAATATTCATGGATTTTCATATTAGGTTTTATGATTTTGTTGAGGACAGAGAGGGGCAAAAATTTAGTTGAGCCCATTCAACTTACACATAAAACTATATCGTTTTTTCAGTAGAACTTGACTGTAAAATTGTTTAGCAGAGAATTGTTAAAGCAGGGAAATTATAGAAAGAAAGTAAATATACAGAACAGGAAATGTCTTTAATTAAAGCATGTCTAAATGAATGATGGGATTTTAGGCAACCATTAAGATGAACTATGTTTAACAAAGAGAAATTATTTTTTGACCTTTAAGATTGACAAATATTAATTTTTAAAAATTTGTGTTGATCATTTTGGCAAGTATGTAGAAGGAACAGGCACTTTCATAACATGTAGTCCCAATTTTTGTTCTTCATCATTTAAACTGTGGGTTTGTCACGTGTCTGCTCTCACCTTTTTCCCTCTGAGAGCTCATCTAATAACCACTTCTACCTTATATCTTCCTATACACCCCCGTAGTTGTCCCAACACACACTCACTTAGAATCACTCTACACAGTGGAGATCTGGGCAGTGATAGAAATTATCACCTCACTTTTAGACGTTTCATATAGTCTTTTGTCTCTTTAATTCATCTTTGAGATTCCTATCACAGAAACACATTTGTTTTAATGCCAGGACATACGAAGTAACTAAAGGAAAGCATAGCTTAATGCTGGCTCGGCTGACTAGGACACTGGAATAAATGTCAAAAGTTTGAGGTCCCGCTGATTAGCTGAATAGAAATACTGGGATAAATCAGGTCCCCTCTATTGGTGTTATATCTAAAAGAAAATAAATCTTTATATTAATAGTTAGGAATGTAATCTTTGGAGTCAGACAAGTCTGGATTCCTCAAGGTGTGGCTCTACTATGTCATCTCAAATCAGTGAGAGAATAAATTTTTACCTTTGAGAACGTGTACTAATGGTTAACATTGTTTCCTCTTTTTTCCAAAAATTTTGAATGGTTATATATTCATATTAAAATAATTATTATTTTAAACTTCTTGTGTGTTAAGTTGCTTCAGTCGTGTCCAACTTTGCTACCCTATGGACTGTACCCTGCCAGGCTCCTCTGCCCATGGGAGATTTGTTTGCCCTGGAGCCTCTGCCCAGGCTATTCTGTCCAGGCAAGAATACTGGAGTGAGTTGCCATGCCCTCCTCCAGGGGGTCTTCCTGACCCAAGGATCAAACTCTCATCTTATGTCTCCTGCATTGGCAGGCAGGTTCTTTACCACTAGTGCCATCTTCAGTTCAGCTAACTTTCTATTCCATATATTTTTTATATTTTTGTTGTTGTTAGAACAGCTTTATTGAGCTATAATTCATGTACATAATTCAACCGTTTTAAGTAATTGAATTTTACTATATTTACAGCTGGCGCTGGAGCGGCAGCTGCATGGCGCTGGAGCGAATGTGAGGAGATACCCCACGTGCAAGGGCAGAGAAGCCCCAGCAAGATGGTAGGCGCTGGAGCAGCAGCTGTGTGGCGCTGAAGTGACTTTGAGGAGATACCCCACATCCAAGGGCAAAGGAGAAGCCCCAGCAAGATGGTAGAAGGGGTGAAATTGCATTTAGAATCAAATCCCATACCCACCAGAGATGCTCAGAGGGCTCAAACAAATCTTGTGAACACCAGGACCCAGAGACCCCCCATAGACTGAGACAGAACTGGGTTTGGCTCCTGTGGAGGTACGGGTCAGCAGTGGACTGCCGCGGAGGCAGGGGCTCTGGGTGCAGCAGACTTGGGTATGGCAGAAGCCCTCTTGGAGAAGGTTGCCATTAACCCCACCACAGAGAGGCCAGAACTTACACAGGGCTTGGGAAATAGAGTCTTGGAGGGCACAAACAGAACCTTGTGCACACCAGGACCCAGAAGAAAGAGGCAGTGACCCCACAAGAGACTGGCCCAGACTTGCTTGTGAGAGTCCAGGAGTCTCTGGTGGAGGCGTGGGTCGGCGGGGGCCTGCTGCAGGGTTGGGGGCACTGAATGTAGCAGTGCGTGCATGGGACCTTTTTGAAGGAGATCACCATTATCTGCATTACCTCCACCATAGTTTGGTCTGGTAAATAACAGGTAGGGAATACAGTTTCACCCATCAACAGAAAACTGGATTAAAGATTTACTGAGCATTTACCCAATCACAAAGAGAGGCAATGCCAAAGAATGCTCAAACTACCGCACAATTGCACTCATCTCACATGCTAGTAAAGTAATGATCAAAATTCTCCAAGCCAGGCTTCAACAGTACGTGAACCGTAAACTTCCCGATGTGCAAGCTGAATTTAGAAAAGGCAGAGGAACTAGAGATCAAATTGCCAACATCCATTGGATCATAGAAAAAGCAAGAGAGTTCCAGAAAAACATCTACTTCTGCTTTATTGACTATGCCAAAGCCTTTGACTGTGTGGATCACAGCAAACTGTGGAACATTCTGAAAGAGATGGGAATACCAGACCACCTGACCCACCTCTTGAGAAATCTGTATGCAGGTCAGAAAGCAACAGTTAGAACTGGACATGGAACAACAGACTGGTTCCAAATCGGGAAAGGAGTACATCAAGGCTGTATATTGTCACCCTGCTTATTTAACTTCTATGCAGAGCACATCATGCGAAATGCTGGGCTGGAGGAAGCACAAGCTGGAATCAAGATTGCCTGGAGAAATATCAATAGCTTCAGATATGCAGATGACACCACCCTTATGGCAGAAAGTGAAGAAGAACTAAAGAGCCTCTTGATGAAAGTGAAAGAGGAGAGTGAAAAAGTTGGCTTAAAGGTCAACATTCAGAAAACTAAGATCATGGCATCTGGTCCCATCACTTCATGGGAAATAGATGCGGAAAGATGCGGAAACAGTGGATGACTTTATTTTTCTGGGCTCCAAAATCACTGAAAAGGTGATTGCAGCCATGAAATTAAGAGACGCTTACTCCTTGGAAGGAAAGTTATGACCAACTTAGATAGCATATTGAAAAGCAGAGACATTACTTTGCCAACAAAAGTCCGTCTAGTTAAGGCTATGTTTTTTCCAGTGGTCATGTATGGATGTGAGAGTTGGACTATAAAGAAAGCTGAGCACCGAAGAATTGATGCTTTTGTACTGTGGTGTTGGAGAAGACTCTTGAGAGTCCCTTGGCCTGCAAGGAGATCCTACCAGTCCATCTTAAAGGAGATCAGTCCTGGGTGTTCATTGGAAGGACTGATGTTGAAGCTGAAACTCCAATACTTTAGTCACCTGATGCAAAGAACTGACTCATTTGAAAAGACTCTGATTCTGGGAAAGATTGAGGGCAGGAGGAGAAGGGGACGACAGAGGATGAGATGGCTGGATGGCTTCACTGACTCAATGGACATGGGTTTGGGTGAATTCCAGGATTTGCTGATGGATGGAGAGGCCTGATGTGCTGTGATGCATGGGGTCGCAAAGAGTCAGACACGAATGAGTGACTGAACTGAACTGACATGGATATACCAAATTTTGTTTATTAATTCATCAATTGATAAACATTCAAGTTGTTTCTACCTTTTGGTCTTGTGAATAATGCTGCTATGAAACAACTGTTTATATGAATACATGTTTTCATTTCTTTTGAGTATATACCTAGGAATGAAATTGCTGAGTCATACAGTAATATCATTATCAAAATTTGAGGAACTGCCAGATTATTTTCCAAAGTGGAAGCACCATTTTAAATTGCCACCAAGAGTTTACAATGGTTCTAATTTCTCCACATCCTCACCAGCACTTGTTAATGCCTGTTTTTTTATTCTAGCCATTCTATGAAAGTGTGAAGTAGTATTTCATTGTGGTTTTGATGTGCATTTCCCTAATGACTAATGATGTAAAGCATTTTTCAGGTATTTATTGACCACTTGCATATCTTCCATGGATTCTATTTAAACACTTGCTCATTTTTCAGTTGTGTTGTCTTTTTGTTATTGAGAAGCAGATTTTTTTTATATATAGTAGATATCAATTTCTTATATATAAGATTTGAAAATATTTTTCCTTTGTGTAAGGTCTGTACTTTCACTTTTTAAAATTTATTGAGAAATAATTGACAAATATAATTGTTTATATATGTGTGTAATTATTTGATACACATATACATTGTAGAATGATTACCAAGATCAAGATAATTAACATATCACTAACTCATATAGTTAATATTAATATATCACTAACTCATATAGTTAATATTGGTAAATTTTTTGTGATGAGAATGCTTAAGACCTACACCCAGCAACTTTCAACTATGTAATGCTATTTTATACTGTATTATATATACAGCATTAACTGTAGTCACCATAATGTACATTAGCTCCTCAAAATTTATTCTTATAATTAAAATTTTGTGACCTACATTGCTTCATTTCCCCTCCTCCTAACCACTGGCAATCACCATTCTATTTCTATGAAATCAGCTTTTAAAAAAATATTCCACATGTAAGAGATACCATACTGTATTTGTCTTTCTCTGTCTGCAGGTTTTCACTTAGCATAATGCCCTCCAGATTATCCATTTTGTTGCAAATGGCACGACTTTCTTTTTTCTTATAGCTGTATTATATTCCATTGTGTGTGTGTGCATGTGAGTGTGTACACATACAATGAAAAAATATATGTGTGGGTATACATATATATGTATATATACATATATATTATATCCCTCTTTTTTATCCATTCATTCATTGAAGAACACTTAAGCTGTTTTCATATCTGGGCTATTGTGTACAATGCTGAAATGAACATAGGGGTGCAGATATCTCTTGAAAATACTAATTTCAATTCCTCCAGATATATAGCCAGGTGCAAGATTGCTGGATCATATGCTGTTTTTTCTGAGTGGTATAAGATATGGGTGCAGTTTCCTTCTTTTGTATGTGGATATCTAGCTTTCTTAGTACCATTTATTGAAGAGTCAGTCCTTTCTCCATTGTATGTTCTTGACACTTGGGTCAAAAATTAGTTGACTCTATATGAGTGGGTTTATTTCTGCACTTTCAATCCTATTCCAGTATCTGTTTCTTTGCCAGTACCATACTGCTTTCATTACTATAGTTTTGTAATACAGCTTAAACAGTTGAAGTGACAAATAGGTTCAAGGGATTAGATCTGATAGACAGAGTACCTTAAGAACTATGGACGGAAGTTCATAACACTGCATAGGAAGTGGTGATCAAAACCATCCCCAAGAAAAAGAAATGCAAAAAGGCAAAATGGTTGTCTGAAGAGGCTTGTACAGATAGTTGAGAAGAGAAGTGAAAGGCAAACAAGAAAGGGAAAGATATACCCAGCTGAGAGCAGAGTTCCAAAGAATAGCAAGGAGAGATAAGAAAGCCTTCTTCAGTGATCAATGCAAAGAAACAGAGGAAAACAACAGAATGGAAAAGACTAGAGATCTCTTCAAGAAAATTAGAGATACCAAGGGAACATTTCATGCAAAGATGGGCTCAATAAAGGACAGAAATGACATGGACCTAACAGAAGGAGAAAATATTAAGAAGAGATGGCAAGAATACATAGAAAGAACTGTATAAAAAAGGTCTTAATGACCCAGATAACCACGATGGTGTGATCACTTATCTGAGTCAGACATCATGGTGTGTGAAATCAAGTGGGCCTTAGGAAGCATCACTACGAACAAAGCAAGTGGAGGTGATGGGATTCCAGTTGAGCTATTTCAAATCCTAAAAGATGATGCTGTTAAAAAGTGCTGCACTTAATATACCAACAAATTCGGAAAACTCAGCAGCGACCACCAGACTGGAAAAGGTGAGTTCTCATTTCAATCCAAAAGAAGGGCAATGCCTTTTGAACACAAAGAATTTTAGAACTACTGTACAATCACACTGATTTCAAATGCTAGCAATGTAATGCTCAAAATCCTTCAAGCTAGGCTTCAACAATTTCTAGAATTTCTAGATGTAAAAACTGGATTTAGAAAAGGCAGAGGAACCAGAAATCAAATTGCCAACATCTGTTCAGTTCAGTTCAGTTCAGTCACTCAGTCGTGTCCGACTCTTTGCGACCCCATGAATTGCAGCACGCCAGGCCTCCCTGTTCATCACCATCTCTCGGAGATCACTCAGACTCACATCCATCGAGTCAGTGATGCCATCCAGCCATCTCATCCTCGGTCGTCCCCTTCTCCTCCCGCCCCCAATCCCTCCCAGCATCAGAGTCTTTTCCAATGAGTCAACTCTTCACATGAGGTGGCCAAAGTACTGGAGTTTCAGCTTTAGCATCATTCCTTCCAAAGAAATCCCAGGGTTGATCTCCTTCAGAATGGACTGGTTGGATCTCCTTGCAGTCCAAGGGACTCTCAAGAGTCTTCTCCAACACCACACTTCAAAAGCATCAATTCTTCGGCGATCAGCCTTCTTCACAGTCCAACTCTCACATCCATACATGACCACAGGAAAAACCATAGCCTTGACTAAACGGACCTTAGTCGGCAAAGTAAGGTCTCTGCTTTTGAAAATGCTATCTAGGTTGGACATAACTTTTCTTCCAAGGAGTAAGCGTCTTCTAATTTCATGGCTGCAGTCACCATCAGCAGTGATTTTGGAGCCTAAAAAAATAAAGTCTGACACTGTTTCCACTGTTTCCCCATCTATTTCCCATGAAGTGATGGGACCAGATGCCATGATCTTCGTTTTCTGAATGTTGAGCTTTAAGCCAACTTTTTCGCTCTCCTCTGTTAGATCATAGAAAAAGCAAGGGAATTCCAGAAAAACATCTTCTGCTTCATTGACTATGCGAAAGCACTTGACTGTGTAGATCACAACAACCTGTGGAAAATTCTGAAAGAGATTGGAACCCCAGAGAAACCTGTATGCAGGTCAAGAAGCAACAGTTAGAACCAGACATGGAACAATGGACTGGTTGAAAATTGGGAAAGGAGTACATTAAGGTTGTATATTGTTACCCTGTTTATTTAGCTTATATGCACAGTACATCATGTGAAATGCCCAAGGATGAAGCTCAAGCTGGAATCAAGACTGCCAGGAGAAGTAACAATAACCTCAGATATGCAGATTTTACCACCCTTATGGGAGAAAGCAAAGAGAAACTAAAGAACCTCTTGATGAAGGTGAAGATATAAGAAGAGTGAAAAAGCTGGCTTAAAACTCAACATTCAAAAAACTAAGATCATGGCATCTGGTCCCATCACTTCATGGCAAACAAATGGAGAAAAAATGGAAACAGTGACAGACTTTATTTTCTTGAGCTCCAAAATCACTGCAGATGGTGACTGCAGCCATGAAGTTAAAAGATGCTTGCTCCTTGGGAAAAAAGTTATGACAAACCTAGACAGCATATTAAGAAGCAGAGACATCACTTTGCTGACAAAGTTCTGTATAGTCAGGTTTTTCCAGTAGTCATGTACAGATATGAGATTTGGACCATGAAGAAGGCTGAGCATCACAATTGATGCTTTCGGACTGTGGTGCTAGAGAAGAAAAAGACTCTTGAGAATCCCTTGGACTACAAGGAGATTTCCTAAAGGAAATCAAACCTAGATATTCATTGGAGTTGAAGCTCCAATACTTTGGTCACCTGATGTGAAGAGCCGACTCATTGGAAAAGATCCTGATGCTGGGGAAGATTGAAGGCAGGAGGAGAAGGCAGGGACAGAGAATGGGATGGTTGGATGGCATCATCAACTCAATGGACATGAGTTTGAGCAAACTCCAGGAGATAGTGAAGAACAGGGAAGCCTGGCATGCTGCAGTCCATGAGATTGTAAAGAATCGGACACGACTGAGTGACTGAACAACAATAGCTTAAAATCAGGTAGTGTGATGCTTCCATCTTTGTTCTTTTTTTCAGGATTGTTTTCAGCTATTTGCCACCTTTTATAATTCCAAACAAAATTTAGGATAATTTTTTTTTTCTGTGAAAAATGCCATTGGAATTTTGAATGGGATTGCACTGAATCTGCTGATCACTTTTAGGTAGTATGGACATTTTTACAATACGAATTGTTCCAATCCAAGAACATGAGATGTCTTTCCATCTGTTTATACCTTCTTCAATCTCTTTCATCAGTGTCATATACTTTTCAGTGCACAGATCATTTTAGACGTCATATGAAAAGCAAGATTTAAAAATAGAACTACCATATGATTTAGCAATTCTACTTCTGCATATACAGAAATCATGAACTTGAAGAGATATCTGTACTTCCAGGTTCATTGCAGCATTATTCACAATAGTCAAGATATGGAAAAAACCCAAATGTCCAACAGACAAATAAATGGATAAAGAAAATATGGTGTGTACACGTTATGGAATATTATCCAGCCTTAAAAAGAAGGAAATCCTTTCTTTTGTGACAACATGGATGAAATGAGAGGACGTTGTACTAAATAAAATAAGCCAGTCACAGAAGGGCAAACACTGTAAATGAGGCATCTAAAATAGTCAAACTCATAGAAGTAAAACAGAATGGTGGTTGCCAGGGGCTGACAGGGGAGAAGAAAAAGGGAGTTGTTGTTCAATGGGTATAAAGTTTCAGTTATGCAAGGTGAAAAATAGAGATTTGCTATACAACATAGTGCCTGAGTTAAGCTTATGATATAGTGAACTTTAAAATATGTTAAGAGGATAGATTTCATATTAAGTGTTATTACAACAAAAATAATGATTAAAAAACAAGTAAATTTTTGGAGTTGATGGGTATGTTTATCACTTTGTGGTGATGGTATCAAGGGTATATGTGTATATCCAAACTCATCAAATGTATATATTATATATGTGCATTTTTGTATATCAATTACTTCTCAGTAAAGCTTCAATAAGCAAAAACTGATAAACTGGACCTCATGAAAATCAACATTTGCTCTATGAAAGGTCATATTAAGAAGATGAAAAGGCAAACCACAGACTGGGAGAAAGATATTTGCAAAGCACATATTCACCAAAGGACTTGCTTCTAGAATGTATAAAAATCTCTCAAAACTCAACAGTTTAAAAAAAAAAATCCAATTAGAAAATTGGCAAAATACCTAAAGACACACTTCACTGAACAGGATATAAAGATGGCAAGCAGGCATATGAAAACATGTTCAATATCATTAACCATTAGGGAAATGCAAATTAAAACCACAGTGAGATATTACTACATATTTAATCAGTGGCTTACATAAGAAATAGGAGAACCACCAAATGCTGGTGAGGATGTAGAAAAACTCGATCTCTAATACAATGATGGTGGGAATGTAAAAAGCTACTTTGGAAAACACTTTGCAAGTTTCTTTAAAAACTGAATATGTGGGCTTCCCTGATGGCTCAGTGGTAAAGAACCCGCCTGTCAATGCAGGAGACACAAGTTCTATCCCTGATCTGGAAAGATCTCACATGCTGCGAAGCAACTAAACTTGTGAACCACAACTATTGAGCCTGTGCTTTAGAGCCCGGGAATCGCAACTACTGAGTCTATGTGACGCAACTACTGAAGCCCGAGCACCCTAGAGCCCATGCTCTGCAACAGGAAAAGCCACTGCAAGCCTGTGCACTGCAACCAGAGTTTAGCCCCCACTTGCTGCAACTACAGAAAAGCTCACGCAGCAACGAAGACCCAGCACAGCCAAAAATAAATAAATGAATAAAACTTAAAAAGAAAAAAACTGAATATGCAATTATCATATGACCTGGCAATTGAACTCTTGGCTATGTATCCCTGAGAAATGAAAATTTACATTAACACACAAATCTGTACACAGATGTTTATAGCAGCTTTGTTCATAAAATTCAAAAGCTGGAAACAACCCTGATGTCATTTAACAAGAGAATTATTAAACAAATTGTGGTGCATCCATATCATGAGATACTACTCAGAAAAAAACAAAAGTAAAAACAAAGAACTGTTGATGCATTCAATAACTTGGATGAACCTCAAGGAAATTACACTGAGTGAAAAAATTCTCAAAAAGGTTTCAGTTATATAACATCCTTTTCTACTTTTATATTTTTGTGTATGTGTTCATAACAGGTATTGACCTATGATCTTCCTTTCTTATAAACTCCTTTCCAAGTTTTGGTATCAAGAATATGCTGCTGCTGCTGCTGCTGCTAAGTCGCTTCAGTCGTGTCCGACTCTGTGCGACCCCATAGACGGCAGCCCACCAGGCTCCCCGTCCCTGGGATTCCTCACAAAACAAGTTGAGATGCATTTTTCTTTTTTCTGTTATATTAAAGAATTTATGTATGAAAAATGAAAATGAAAGTGTTAGTAATTCAGTGGTGTCCAACTCTTTGTGACCCCATGGCTGTAGCCCCCTCCCCATGGACTGTAGCCCTCCAGGCTCTTCTGTCCATGGGATCTCCCAGGCAAGAATACTGCAGTGGGTTGCCATTCCCTTCTTCAGGGGATCTTCCTGATCCAGGGATTGAACCCGGGTCTCCTGCATTGCAGGCAGATGCTTTACCGTCTGAGCCACCATTGAACCCCAATTTATGTATGATCTGTTTCATTTCTTTTCGAAATGTTTGGAAGAATTCACCAGTGAAGCTATCTGGTTCTGGAGAATTTTTTTCTTTTAAGATAGGTTTTAAATTACAGATTAAGTTTCTTTGATATGTATGAGACTATTCAGATTTTCTACTTCCTCTTGGATCCATGTAGATAGTTTTGTTTTTCAAGGAATTTTTCCCCATTGTATATAAACTGCTAAATTTATTGGCAAACTGATTTTGAGTTTTACCAACCATTTCTTTTACATCATCAATGCAAATATTCAAACAGTGGAAAGATACTTGAGCGTGAATCAAAGCTGTGGTATCTCACTGTATTAGTGTTCATTAATTCTTCAGCTGCACATACTCATAGCAAAAGAAATAAAACAAAAATACTTCACTGAAGAATATCCTCTATGAAGCAGTTAAAATTGATTTTATTAGAGCCCAATCATTGAGGATATGTACTTCTCATATTCCGTGTGATGAAATAAGTATACACAAAGTGCTTTGCAAAGTAGAATGAATCTCTAGAGGAAAAGAAGTTCTGTAATTATTTCAATAGCATGCATATAAGGCAGTGTGGTAGAGAAACAATCTAGGCTTTAGTGTCAAACGTGAGTTAAAATTCATAGTATGCCTCTTATTAGTACTGCTACCTTAAAAATGCCCTTAACCTTTTTGCTTAAGCTATTTGCTGTGTTATGTCGCTTCAGTCGTGTCCAGCTCTGTGGGACCCCATGGACTGTAGCCCACCAGACTCCTCTGTCCATGGGGTTCTCCAGGCAAGTGTACTAGAGTGGGTTTCTGTGTCCTCCTCCAGGGGATCTTCCCAACCCACAGATCGAACCTGTGCCTCTTACGTCTCCTGCATTAGCGGGCAGGTTCTTTACCACTAGCGCCACCTGGGAAACCCCTGTACCTATTTACTTATTTGTACAATGTGAGCCACGATTCTTACATAAGTGAATTATTGTGAATAGCTAAAGAAACAAGCAATTTAAAGTGCGTAATACAGCATTTGTAGTCACCTGATGTCATTTCCCCCTTCACTTCATACTCTGCTTCTAACTGATAAAACTTATATTTTAAGGCAGAACAAGAAAAATTAAATGTAAAACGTTGTGGTTTTCTCCCCGCCTCCCTTTATTCTGTTGGTAGAAATGTAACTTCTTAAAAGAATGGCATTCTTTCCCACCTCTGTTCAGTTCAGTTCAGTTCAGTCGCTCAGTCGTGTCCAACTCTTTGTGATCCCATGAGTTGCAGCACGCCAGGCCTCCCTGTCCATCACCAACTCCCAGAGTTCACCCAGACTCACATCCATCAAGTCAGTGATGCCATCCAGCCATCTCATCCTCTGTCGTCCCCTTCTGCTCCTGCCCTCAATCCCTCCCAGCATCAGAGTCTTTTCCAATGAGTCAACTCTTCACATGAGGTGGCCAGAGTATTGGAGTTTCAGCTTTAGCATCATTCCTTCCAAAGAACACCCAGGGCTGATCATTGGCATAGTCAATAAAGCAGAAGTAGATGTTTTTCTGGAACTCTCTTGCTTTTTCCATGATCCAGCGGATGTTGGCAATTTGATCTCTGGTTCCTCTGCCTTTTCTAAAACCAGCTTGAACATCTGGAAGTTCCTGCTTCACGTATTGCTGAAGGGTCATAATGACTTGTTTCTTGTTTTGTACATGCTTATGTAGAATATGTATCCTTGATGAACTTTATGTAAAATATCAGTATGCCATTTTGACGTATGATTCTTTGTAATGAAAATGTATACAACTATGCCTTCAGGAGGCTTCTAACAGAGCAGTTCTCAGAGCTTTCTGAGAATCTGCTTCCTGGATTATAATCTTCTGTTTGGCCTGAATAAAATTCCCTTATTTTTCTTCTTAACTTGATAGTTAATTGAATTTTCATTGACATAATACTAGGACCAGATGAGTCATTAGTACACAACTATGCTTACAGTATCTAGATGATTAAATGCCTGTGGTTAATGGTGAAGCCATACGTGACAGAGTTTACAGGGTCAGCCTCAAACCTCCTCCAACGTGTAGTGAAGAAAGTTTCCTCTCTATTAGCAGCAGGAATTTTTCACTCATCTTACAGATGGCAAAAGGTTCATAGTAGCCAAGTCCTTTATCTCCCTTATTTTTGTAAGAAGTAGAATGGTCTTAGAGGTTTTCTGATCCACTGACTTCAGTTTAAAATAATCTGAAGCTCAGAGAGTCTAAATGAGTTATTAGCCAAAAGAGTGGCAGGACGCAAAGCAGAAAACACTTCTGTGATTTTTCCTGATACTCTGCTTAATAATCCTGCCATTTAATCATGGTACTCTCTTGTCTGATCTGTTTCCTGCTTTAGGTTGACATCAGAAAGTTTGTGAATGGCATATCTATAAATAATTTTGAGCCCCTGGAAGACAAATGTACCCTTGATGAGAAGTTCCTCATCAAAGGGATAAATCTAAGCATAATAATTGAGCTTTGGGTCAAAGCATTGCAGCAGAATCAGGAGAGCTGGATGCTAGTTCCTAAATCATCACTAGCCTTGGGAATTCTCTCCCCCATTGCTGTCCTCATCTGTAAAACAGGGAAGCACCATGAATTTCTCTCAATCATCAGAATATATCCCTCTCTCACACTTTACATTCTATAGGAATAAAACAGAGCTGAATAACAAATTTCATGTGCATTACCATCAGTGTATTGATAAAATAAGGATTTTCATATATAAGAATATAAATGCTTATTAATATAAATGTACCAAAATTTTATCTGTATGAAATTTTTCAGCTGATTGTCTTGGTTATGTTTCCACTTAAACCCTCAAAAGATATAGTCTAAAACATTTATTCAGTCACATATTTCTCTCTCTCTCACACACACACACACACATACACACAGGACGCAAGCACAGTCTGGTGCACGTACATAGTCACAAGCCATAGGAATAGGCACTAAGCCAGAGTAGGAAATATGCCCTATCCTCTGTAGCAAGAAGTGAAATAATGTGGAAAAACAAAGGGAAATACAATTGATTCCAAATTGTAAGGGTCAAAGCAATCAGAGAAGGGTTTCAAATGAACTGAAAATAATCTGAGACTTGTTTTTGCCAAGCTAATAGGCTATCTGATGTAAGTCAATACTGTTGGGTTTATCTAACACCGAATCCTGTACCTTCCCCTGCTGTTATCGATTGTGTTGCCACATAGTTTACAGATAAACTTTAACATGGCTGGCATAATGCCATTGGGTCATGTGGCCCTGTTCTTTTAGTTCCACATTCCAGGTTGGTGAATCATTGCCAAGACTGGCTGCCCAGTCTCCTAGACTCACCTGGGGCCACCACCAGGTCTTGAGATGGAAGAGTACCTTCCAAGGTTTTCCCCTGCAATCCAGGGAACCAACATTTATTCAGTGAGTTACAGATAATAGGATGACTCACTGAGCATACGCATTTCTGCTTCTGGCCCTGCCACAATGCCCCAGTGAAGCTTCCTACTGGAAAGGGGGTATGAAATGAGAAAAAAGGGAAAGGAAATAAATAGTAATATCTCACAAAAATGTACTGCTATGTATGGTTTTCCTTCTTAGATGTTTCCAGAATTCACACATACCCATTCTTTTAGCTCAGATGCTATGCATATCACAGAAACTTAAGTATTAGGTTTAGTATTAGTAATACTAACTTAATTATTAGTAACTTAAATTTAAAATTTTACTTGATATTTTAATTCTTTGAGCTCAAGTTTCTAAAGTTTTCCAGCATAAAATGATGCCTTAACAAGGCATCCTGAATATGGCATAGACTTCCATTTAATCAGATCTTTTTATAGGATTCTTTAAAAAATTTTTATTTATGTGTCATATGCATATAGAGAAGTACAAGTCAGTGAATTTTCATAAAGTGAACACACCTGTCTAATCAGCAACCAGATCACAAAACAGAACACTATATCAAATCCAGAAGCCACTTTTTCATTCTCCCTCTGCTATCACTGGCCCATTCTAAATGGGTAAACCACTGTCCTGACATCTAACATTACAGGTTAGTTTTGCCTGATTTTGAACTTTATATAACTGGCATCTTATAACGTGTGCATCCTTTGTGCCTTGCTGCTTTTGACCAACATTATTCTTGTGAGTCATTGATATTGTTTTATATCAGGATTTTTAAAATATCTTTTATACACATTGTTATTATATAACACTTGTGTATCTGGGACTTAAACTCAACCATCCCGAAGGTAGGAAAGAGTGAGAGAGGGCAGTGAGTGAGTTGTCCTTTATTATATAATCTATTATCTGAATTCTTTTGTTTGCTCTGAAAGTACATTGATGACCGCTGTGAACTGCATTTTGTCCCTGCTCTCCCACCCTCATATGTTGAAACCTGTGTGTAGCTTTATTGTTGTTCAGTAGCTTAGTTATGTCTTTGTGACCCCATGGACTGCAACCCCATGGCCAGGCTTCCCTGTCCTTCACTATCTCTTGGAGCTTGTTCAAACTCATGTCCATTAAGTCGGTGATGCCATCCAACCATCTCATCCTCTGTTGCCCTCTTCTCCTCCTGCCCTCAATCTTTTCCAGCATCAGTCTTTTCCAATGAGTCGACTCTTCACATCAGGTGGCCAAAGTGTTGTAGCTTCAGCATCAGTCCTTCCAATGAATATTCAGGGTTGATTTCCTTTAAGATTGACTGTTTTGACCTCCGTGCAGTCCAAGGGACTGTCAAGAGTCTTCTCCGGCATCACAGTTCAAAAGCATCAGTTCTTTGGTGCTCAACCTTCTTTATGTAGTTTAGATGAAGTTATAATATTGGAGTCCTTATGATGGGATTAGTGCCCTTTTAATAAGAGATACCACAGAATTTGCTTCCCCTCTCTCTCTCTCTCCACCATGTGAGGACACAGCAAGATGCTATCTGAAAACCAGGTGAGCCTTTCACTGGGAAGATGAATCCCTGGCACCTTGATCTTGGCCTTCTCAGCCTCCAGAACTGTGAGACATTCCTATTGTTTAAGCCACTCAGGCCATGGTATTTTGTTATGACAGCCTGTAAGTGATTAATATAATAACAGCTTGAATAACAAAATGGATCACTGGATATATCTTATTTCCTTTCAATGAAATTATGGAACACCTCTCATGATACTCTGCAAACATCCAGGGAGCAAACTATTTATTTGCCTATAGAATAAAAGACCTATTTGAATCACCCAGTTTTCCTTTTCCCAAGTACTTGTAAAATCCTTTTCTTAACAAAATTAAACTTTTTTTTTTTCAATTCTGAATACTCTTATATTAGCTCCACTTCAAACGTCAAAACAAATTAAAAAAAAAAAAGTCCACACCAAACTGCTACTTTTAAAACAGTTCTTTAAACAGGTTGGAGGCGCGGGTACGGCTTCACTCTGCTGCATTGCAGTTGTATCTGGCAGTTTTGCTTACCTAATTCTGTTTCTGAAACAAGTAACACCCCAAACAGACAAGAGTCGGAATGTGCCAATTTTCTCTGACGCGCCCTGATCAGGCCTTCTTCCTGGCATTACTGAGCTTTCTCTCCCTGACTCTCAAAAGGCTAGTTCCTTTCTCAGGACTGACACAGGGGTCATCAGTCATATGTACTCAAAGTTTTTAGTCTTGAAAGTGACTTTAGAAGAGGGTATAGGTCTATCCGCCCTGGTATACCACCTCCATGGGGTGGAGGGGGAGGAGGGCAGGGGTGAGAAAGTCACCCCGTCTCAGGAAGAAACCAAGGCTGACACAGAAGGCAGGATGCACTGTTAAGTTCTGACCAGGATCAGACTGCAAAAATAATCCGTTTGGCCTCAGAAACCAGTCTGAAGCAAAGGTGATCAGCTTAGTGAAGTAGTCAAAGTCACTCAGTCGTGTCTGACTCTTGCGACCCCATAGACTGTAGCCCGCAAGGTTCCTCTGTCCCTGGGATTCTCCAGACAAGAATACTGGAGTGGGTTGCCATTTCCTTCTCCAAAAATTAAACTTTTTAAATTAAACTTTGAGATTATTCCAAATTCACAAGCAGTTGTAAGAGATATTCACAGAGACAGTTTCCCCGTGCTGCTGCTGCTGCTGCTGCTGCTAAGTCGCTTCAGTCGTGTCTGACTCTTGGAGACCCCATAGACGGCAGCCCGCCAGGCTCCCCCGTCCCTGGGATTCTCCAGGCAAGAACACTGGAGTGGGTTGCCATTTCCTTCTCCAGTGCATGAAAGTGAAAAGGGAAAGTGAAGTCGCTCAGTCGTGTCTGACTCTTTGAGACCCCATGGACTGCAGCCCACCAGGCTCCTCCGTCCATGGGATTTTACAGGCAAGAACACTGGAGTGGGGTGCCATCGCCTTCTCCGTCCCCCAGTGGTAACCTCTTACAAAACTATGGGACAATAACACAAACAGGAAACTGATATAGCAAAGATACTGAAAAATTCCATTATAAAAGGATCTTATTTGTTGCTTTTTTCTGTTGTTTCTTTTTTTTTTTTTCAGCTACAACTTCCTAACCTTGTACTCCTATGCCCACTTCCTTCATCTCTGGCAACCACTAAACTCTCCTCCATTTCTAAAGTTTTGTCGTTTCAAGAATGTTACATAAATGGAATCATACAGTGTGGAAACTTTGGAAGTTCGCTTTTTCACTCAGCATAATTTCCTGGAAAATCATAATAGTTGCTACATGCATCAAGTAGTTCATTCTTTGCATTTATCCTTAGAGCCAGCAATTCCATTTATTGGATTTTTACCCTAAAGAAAAAAAAATTCTAGCAATAGGAAAACACATATACAAAAGGTTATTCACTGTAGCATTATTTGCAGTGAGAAAACACCAGAATACTATCTAAATGTCCAAAGAAAGGATATTCGCTGAATAAACTACAGTACACACACTGTGCAGCTATTAAAAAACAATGAGAAAGGTATCTACGTGATATGCAGATATCTCCAGGGTGATTTTTAATGAAAAAACTATGATTTTATTTTTCAGTGAAAAAAAATCAAAGTGAAGTCATCTTGGCCTGGGGATTTTGATTGTTGGGGGGAGTTGCTAAATTAAAAATTCCATTTTCTTAGCAGTTATATAACTGCTCAAATTAATTGTAGCTGGTCTTTTTGGAGGAACCTGTCGATTTCATCTAAGTTGTGAAATTTTTGTGGATACAGTTCAGATTCTCTTATTATCCTTTTGATGTCTGCAGGTTCTGAAACTCTATCTCCTGTTTCACTCTTGATAAAGGTGTCTTGCCTTTTGTTTTGTCATTCTTGCTACAGATTTGTTAATATTACCAAATTTCTCAAAGAACCAGCTATTTGATTTTCTCTATTGTTTTTCTGTTTTCAACTTAATCAACTTCTTGTCTATTTGCACTTCCTTCATGAAACAGGGAACTCAAGGAACTCAACATGATGTCATTCCTTGGGTCCTAAAGACTTTAGTCAGTCTCTCTTTTCTTTTCCACCTTTCAGGGTCTTCTTAAGTTTGTGTTCTATATAATGTCCTTACTTTTTAGTTGAACTTAAGGAGAGTTATAAAGAAAAGTACTTGTGCTCCATCTCTCCAGAGGCAGAAGTTTGTATGGTCTTTTAAGTTCCACACTTGGGACACTTTTGTTGGTGGAGGCCACTAAGATGAGTAAATCAGCACCTCTCTGTCAACACACTGTTGCTCAATTTGTCTCTGGACTTAGAGGTCTTCTTCTTTATAGACTGAATTACTTTTCTATCATAGTGAATGGTTATTTTCATTTCCATCAAGTTATCATTATTTTTAACTGCATACATAATGTAAAGTGTTTTCTAGGAAAACTATGAAATATGAGAAAGGTAAACAAAATCTACCCAAATCTTACCATCTGTTGATAACATTCCTAGAATGTCTGTATATATAATGCATGCAAAGCAGAAAATAGAAAGGGCCAAACTAGTTACACACTTTTGTCTGATGCTGAAATTGCGTCAGTGGACAGAGGAGATGTGAAAAAGTCCAGCAGAAGGTAAAGTCAGAACACTTATTCTTAACTCATGCGTCTTTAGGCAATTTACTCTAGTAATTTTTGGCTGTTTATAAGCTGTATAGACATTTTCTATACATTTTGGGAGTTTCTCAGGTGGCTCAGTGGTAAAGAATCCACCTGCAATGCAGGAGATGTGGGTTTGATTCCTGAGTGGGGAAAATCTCCTGGAGAAGGAAATGGCAACCCACTCCAGTATTCCTGCCTGGAAAATCCCATGGACAGAGGAACCTGGGGGGCTATAGTCCATGGGGTTGCAAAAGAGTCAGACACACCTTAGTGACTAAATAGTAATATTTTTTAAAAAAATTATAGAGATATAGTTGATTTACAATATTGTATTAGCTCCAGATGTACAACATAGTGATCTCATATTTTTACAGATTATACTCTATCTAACCTTATTATAAAATATTGGCTGTATTCTCTGTATTGTACATTACATCCTTATACCTCATTTGTTATATACCTAGTAGTTTGTACCTCTTAATACCCTTCTCTTTCCATTCACTCCTCCTGTCTGCCCTTGGTAACCACTAGTTTGTTGTCAGTATCTGTGAGTCTATTACTGTAATGTTATATTCATTCTTTTACTTTTTAGATTCTGCATATAGGTGATTGCAGATAATTTGTCTTTGTCTAACTTATTTCACTAAACCTAATACCCTCAAGTTCCATCCATGTTGTTTCAATAGCAGAATTTCATTCCTCTTATGGCTGAGTAATATTCCATTGGACATACATACCACGTCTTTTTTATCCATTCCTCTGTTGATAGACACTTAGGTTGCTTACATGTCCTGGTTATTGTAAATTTTGCTGCAGTGAACAGTGATGTACATGTGTCTTTTTGAGTTATGGTTTTCTCAGGGTGTATGCCCAGGAGTGAGATTTCTGGATCATATGGTAGCTCTATTTTTAATTTCTTAAGGAACTTCCATAATGTTCTCCATTGTGGTTGCACCAATTTATATTCCCACCAATAGTGAAGGAAGGTTCCCTTTTCTCCACACCGTCTCCAGCATTTTTTATTTGTAGATTTATTTGATGATGGCCATTCTGACTGGTGTGAGGTGATATTTCATTGTATTTTGATTTATGTTTATCTAATAATGCTCAGTTCAGTTCAGTCGCTCAGTCGTGTCCGACTCTTTGCGACCCCATGAACTGCAGCACGCCAGGCCTCCCTGTCCATCACCAACTCCTGGAGTTCACTCAGATTCATGTCCATCGAGTCAGTGATGCCATCCAGCCATCTCATCCTCTGTCGTCCCATTCTCCTCCTGCCCCCAATCCCTCCCAGCATCAGAGTCTTTTCCAATGAGTCAACTCTTTGCATGAGGTGGCCAAAGTACTGGAGTTTCAGCTAACCTTTTATAATAGATTTGTGTATATTTATGTAGTCAATATAAAGTAGTATCTACATATACTTTATGCACTCATGACATATAAAACTGTTTCTTAATTTCTCTTAGATATTTCTAGGGTACACAGTTCATCTTCCAGTGTTTTAAATTGTCACAAGTCTCCAAGATACTTTTCAATGAAAAAAATAGTTGTCCATGTACTTCAGGCCATAAAAATTAGAAGGTGTTTTTGTGGGATCTGGGGGGTATCCCTTGTGGCTCAGCTGGTAAAGAATCTGCCTGCAATGCAGGAGACCTGGGTTCAACCCCTTAGGTTGGGAAGATCCCGTGGAGAAGGGGAAGGCTACCCACTCCAGTATTCTAGCCTGGAGAATTCCATGGGTTACAGTCCATGGAGTCACAAAGAGTTGAACACGACTGAGCAATTCTCACTTTCACTTATGGGGTCTATTTATATGTGATGTCACACTTGGGCTATGCAGATGGATCCTGACAAGGTCCTTCCATCTAGAAGTAAAGGCCATGCTCCCGAGACTTCTATATTGCTGAAGGGAGAAGAGTTGGGCTTCAGAGAAGGCAGCTATATCAGGACAGGTGGTATTGAGATCACAGAGATGGTATCCAGAAGACATGGAAGTTGAACTCCAGTTTTATTCAGAAGCTGTCACCCTCTTATCTTCTATGCTCTCTTCTGGGCATAGCAAGTCTTCTGGGTGTGCCATGGCAAAGGTGGAATCCATGTCTTAACATTCTCCAGATTAAGACAGGGATGGAGGTGTAGATCAAGAATTTCAAGTAAATGTCATTCAAGTGCTGGCTTCAATTGTTGGCAGCAACTGCTTTTGACACTGTATTGCAAAGAATTCAAGTGTTTATCTTGAATCATTGGATAAGAATGCTGGGATCAATTAGCAATGCCTACATTGGGAGTAAAAATGGTTAAACTAAGCAAGAACCCTATGGTCCTTATCCCACCCACCCCCATGTCCTCCATCTGTCTTTTGCCTAAGGAAAAACTTTAGCCGAAGAATAAGTTTAATCAGATAAGCAAGACAATACAGAAACGAAGGAAAATAGTCCAGTAAGACTGACTAATAATAGTTTAGTCATCAAGCATTGTCAAGAACCTTTAGTTCTTTCTCAGAGTCTGTAGACATTATCCTGAGCCATAGCTTTTGAATTGCTCTGTAGATACTGAAATGCCCACCAGGTGTAAGAAGTTAACTAACTACATGATGATCAGACTGTAGCCATGACATGAGCCACCACAATTCCCAGAGAACTGGCTTCAAAGAAATGAGTACAAACTGACCCTGAAATGAAAGACTAACTGTATTTAAAACAGTCAAGATGATGCTGGTCAGACCATTGCAAGGCCAATTTCTTTTTATAAAATCTTTTTATTTTACATTGGAGTATAGCCAGTTAACAATGTTGTGATAGTTTCAGGTGCACAGCAGAGTGACTGCATGACCAACTTCAAGATGACTGTCAGAGCTGACTGCACTGTTTCTGCATGTAGCCCCTCCCTCCATCTATGAGTCTGCCCTCCCCCCTCCCCATTGCCAGCATCCAAAATAAAGCAAACTTTCCTTTCTACCAACTTGCTTATTTATTGGCTTTTGAGCAGTCAGCAGCCAGACTCCCACTTTTAGCAACAATGGGTGAATAGTACGTATTCTTAATATTTGCTGAGACTGGGTCTGTCTTTCCCAAGGCTTATTCCAAAGAGAGGGGAAGTCAAGAGGCCACCTCAACAATGGCAAATAGATTTATTTCCATCAAAGGCTAAATGAAATAATAGTTAAGCAAATAGTACTCTTTGAGGAGACTCTGTTCTCCTGAGCCTCTTCTCTTAGTCTGAATTATCAACAATGGGTGTTTACTGTTTATTCAATTCCATCTACCAAAATGACAATATTGACAGTATAAGGCAGATTCTCAGATATCATTCTTGTACACCTTCACATAATCATATACCAGCACCACATAATCAGATAACATCAGTTGTATTGCTCTGCTAATGTCTTCCTTAAATTGCTTCCCTTTATCAACTGTTTTGGGTATATTATATATAAATAAATGTAAATACATTTTAAGTATACACCTTAAAGAAATTTCATAAAGTGAACACACCTATGTAACCAGGATCCACTTATAGAAACACAACATTCCTAGCCACTTTGCGTCTGCCACCCCTCAGGTGTCTGGAGGTAATGCTGGAACTTCCCTTCCTTCTTGTTTCCAAACTGCAGGTGGAGTTAATACCTAAGACAGTAGATAAAAGAGATGGAAAGAATCTGGACCCTTGATTATATCACTGAGTTGCTGAGTCAATCTCCTCAGAAACTCATTGTATCTCTGGCCTTCCTTAAATAGGAAGGAGGTGATATGGGAGGCATTTGGGAGTTTTAAGTCTGGGGTATAATGAATAATACTCTGTAGATATTCTTTAAAGAAAAAGTAAGGCTGGGACAAACAGACTTGAAAACGGCCAGAACTTTGAATATATTCCCCTACTCATATGTGTGCTAAGTTGCTTCAGTCAGGTCTGACTCTTTGTGGCCCTTTGGACTATAGCCCGCCAGGCTCCTCTGTCCATGGGATTCTCCAGGCAAGAATACTGGAGTGGGTTGCCATGCCCTCCTCCAGGGGATCTTCCCTCTGTTTATGTCTCCTGCATTGGCAGGTGGGTTCTTTACCCCTAGCCCCACCTGGGAAGCCCAGCCCCTACACACACATAGATAGATACAATGATAGGAGTCAGAAACCTTACCTGCCTGAGTTATTTGAGCACAAACTCTATCCAATCTTGTTTGACCATTAAGCTACAGAGACCAGGGGCTACTTCTATGTAGCTCACCTTACAAATAGAAACAAATGTATGTATACGCACACAAAAACATACAAATACACACCTGAGCAAAGACATTGCTTGACAGATTTGAGAGCTAAGACAATTTTAGCCCAGGCTTGTTACTAAAAATAAATGAAAGTAACAACTACCAGAGTTGCAAAAGTGTATCATTAAAAATTTCCAGTTTGCAAAAAAATATTACAAGACATGCAAAGAAACAAGAGTGTTTGACACATTTTCATGGAAAAAAAGTCAAAAGAAACCGTCTTTGAGTGTCACCAGATATTGGATCTGGCAGATAAGCCCTTCAAAATAGTGACTAAAAATATGTTCAAAGAACTAAAGAAAGCACTTAAAAATAATTACAAAAAAGTGTGGCAACAATCAATCAACAAATAGAGATCCCCAATAAAGAGAAAGAAATTAAACAGAGTTGTAAAGTTGTAAAGCATAATAAATGGGGTTTCCCTGGTGGCTCAATGGTGGAAATTCGCCTGTCAATGCAGAGGACATGGGTTCGATCCCTGGTCCAAGAAGAGCCCACATGCCGTGGAACAACTGAGCCAGTGCGTCACAACTACTGAGCCAGCACTATAGAGCCCGTGAGCTGAGACTGCTGAGCCCACACGTCACAACTACTGAAGCCCATGTGCCTAGAGCCCATGCTCCGCAACAAGAGAGGCCACTGCAATGAGGAGCCCGTGCGTTGTGACCAGAGAGTAGCCCCCAGTCTGTGCACCTAGAGACAAGCCCATGCACAGAAATGAAGACCCAGTGCGGCCATCAATCAAGAAAGAAAAGGTATAATAAATGAACTGAAATTTCACTAGAAGCTCAACAGCATATTTGAAATGGCAAAATAATAATCATACCAAAAAGGGGTGACTATCATGAGAAATTTTCTATTCTGAAGAACAGAGAGAAAAAGAATGACAAAAAATGAATAGTTTCAGAGAACTGAAGAACACCATGAGGTTTAACACGTAATGAGACTTGCCGCAGGGCAGTAGAGAGAGGGGGGAAGAAATATATTTGAAGTGATAATGTCTCAGAACTACACAAATTTTGATGACAAACTTCAGTAACAAGAAACTCAACCAACCTCAAGTAGAATAATTACAAAAAGATCTACAATGAGACACATTATAGTTAAATTATTGAAAACCAATGACAAAAAAAAAAAATCACTTTGAAAACAACAAAAGAAAAACGACTAAGCACATACAGAGGATCAACAATATGACTAGCAGCCAACTTCTTATTGGAAATAATGTGGTCAGAGGCAATGGTGGTAGGAAAAACATCCTGCCAACCAAGATTGCGATATAGAGCAAAAGTATCCTTTAAAAGCTAAGGTTAAATGAAGACATTCTCAGAAAAACACTGAATTCATTGTGCATACCTATACTACAAGAAATACTACAAGAAGGCCTACAGGCCAAAAGGAAATGACACCAGACAGTAACTTGAATCCTCAGGAAAAAATGAATAGCAACAGAAACGGTAAATATATAGGTTAATTTAAGAGAATTTATCAATATATTTTCTTATTTATTCTGTTAAAATCTTCAAATGCATCACACTACAAAGCAATGATTTAAACTTGATTGCTGAAGTTATAACATATATAGATGTAACATATATGACCAAAGTAGTGTAACAGGGAAGAACTCTGACCCACACTCTACATTTTCTGCTGCTTTATCTTGAGTCATAAGACTCTGCTGAGCCCTGCATACAGACATGTGAGTCACTAAAGGAATTTTGCCTGAAGTTTGGGGTATACATGATAGCCCCATTTCAAAGAAACTCCACCTCCCCACTGTGATAAGGAAACATGAACAAGTGATAAGGAAACTTGAGTGAGAAACATTAACATCTATCTTATCTAGTTCTGCAGGCCCATCAGACCGCACTAATGTCCATCACAGTCAACAGATCAAGAACAAAGTTTCAAAACCTCCCTCAGACTCCCACCAATACCCGGCTGCTTGCGGCTATTCCTCGCTGCCCGACCGCACCTCCTCCTGCTTCTCCCTTCGCTAGCATAGAAGAAACTTCAATTCTATCCCAAATTAACATTTAGGCCATTAATTTAGGCCATTAGTCAGCCATCTTCTCTGTCTGCTGGCTTTCCAAATAAAGTCACTATTCCATGCCCCAACACCTCATCTCACAATTTTTGACCTGTTGCGCCCTGAGTGGTAGGAGCTCAGAAACAATAGCATAGAGGAGGCAGGGATGGAATGAACTTTTTTATTCGAGCAAATTATTTTTTGTTTGGAATTGAATTAGTATCACTCTGAAATAGATTATGATAAATTAAGATGCATGTTGCAATCCCTAGAGCAACCACTAATAAAAAAATTTCAGTGCATCCCAGGAGGCGCAGTGGTAAAAATCCACCTGCCAATGCAGGAGACATGGGTTCGATTCCTGGTCCAGGAAGATCCTACATGCCATGGAGTGACTAAGTCCATGCACCACAACTATTGAGTCTATGCTCTAGAGCCCGGAACTGCAACTCCTGAGCGTGGGGGCTGCAAGTACCGAGCCCATGCACTCTAGAGCCTGTGCTCCCAAACCAAGAAAAACCACTGCAATGAGAAGCCAGTGCACTGCAACGAAGAGGAGCCACCACCCTCTACAACCAGAGAAGCTCCAACGCAGCAACAAAGACCAGGCACAGCCAAAAGTAAAAATAAAGGCACTTTTTAATAAAAACTGGAAACAATATTAAAATATTTTAAAAAACTATTATAAAACATAAAACCAAAAAAAGAATGAAAATGGATACCCAAAATAATTTTAATCTGAAAAAAGGAGACAAGTAAGAATAGATGAACAAAAAGGTAAGAGATATACAGAAAACAAATACAAATGAGAAACTAAAATCTAAACACCTCAATAATTACATAAATCAAAAGGAAATAAATGACAAACTGAGTAACAAAGCAAGGCTCAACTATATGCCATCTTAAAGAGACACATCTTAGATTCAAAGACACAAATGGTTTGAAAGTAAAAGATTTTTAAAAGATATGTCTTGCATACAGTAACTTCAAGAGTGTTGGAATGAATCCATTAATATTAGAAAAAATAGACTTTAAGATAAGAAATATCACTAGGATATTAAGGAATGTTTCATAATGATAAGGAGGGCCAATACCTCATGAAGATAAAACAATAGTAAAGGTATATGTACCAAAAACAGAACCCCAAAATACAGGAAACAAAAACTGATAGAATTAAAAGAAGGGATAGTTGGAAACCAAAACTCTATCATAATCAATAGAGCAACTAGACAAAAATTAGCAAGGATTTAGAAAACATGAACAGTATTATCAACCAATATGACAGATGTATATTTACGTGTGCATGTGCCTGCATGTATAAAATGCTTCACCCCCATATATGCAGAATACACTTTCAAGTCAGATAGAACATTCTCTAAGACTGACAATTTGCTAAGCCATAAGACAACTCTCAGTAACTTTCAAATGATGAAAATCAGGCCATATATTTTCTCTCACCACAAAAGAATTAATTTAAATATCAAGAAAGAAAGAAATCTGTGAAATTCCAAAGCATTCAGAAATTAACACACTTCTTAATAGCATATGGGTAAAGGCAAAAAAAGAAATTGGAAAATATTTTGGAATGAATGATCAGTCATAGCATATTGCAGTTTTGGAATACAACTAAGGCAATGCTCCAAGATAAATTTATACCTTCAAACACCTATATCCGAAAAGAAGAGTCTCAGACCAATAACTTAAGCTTCCATCTTAAAAGCTAGATTCAAGAAGAGCAAACTAAGTCCAATGCAACATAAGAAAGAATACAGCAGAAGTTGTTGGCATTAGAAAAACAATAGAGACAGTCAATAAAATCAAAAGTTGGTATTTTGAAAATATATGCAAAAGTGCCAAACTACTGGGGTTCCCAGGTGGCTCAGTGGGTAAAGAATCTGCCTGCAACACAGGAGACACAAGTTTGATCCCTGGGTCAGGAAGATCGTCTGGAGGAGGAAATGGCAACCCACTCCAGTAAGACTGATCATGGAAAAAAGACACAAATGGTAAAAGCAAGTAACGAAAGGGGGGATATCACTACCAACTCCAAAGAAAGTAAAAGGACTTTAAAGGAATACTATGAACAACTTTATGCCAACTAATCTGCCAACCTAGGTGAAATGGACAAATTTCTAGAAAAGACATAAATTACGAAAACTAGCTCAATAACAAATAGATCTGTATAGGCCAACAACCAGTAGTGAAAATTAATTAGTAACTAAAAATATTCCACCCAGAGAAAGTCCAGGCCTAGATGGCTTCACCAGAGAACTCCATCAGTATTTACAGAAAAAAATAATGTCAGTATGTCACAAATGGTTTTGGAAAATGATAGCAGTATTGCATGTGTGTGAATGCTCAGTTGCTAAGTCATGTCTGACTCTTTTTGTGACCCCATGGACTGTAGTCTGCCAGGGTAAAAGTAAGTGTATGGGATTTTCCCACAAGTCCATAGGATTTTTCTGGGCAAGAATACTGGAGTCGATTGCCATTTTCTTCTCCAGGGGATCTTCCTGGCCCAGGGATTGAACTTGCATCTCCTGTGTCTCCTGCACTGCAGGCAGATTCTTTACCCACTGAGCCACCTAGGAAGTAGTCTTATCTTGATATGAAAGCTGAGCTAAAATGGCAAAAGAAAATTAATCCACAAACTAATATCCGATATGAACACAGACATTACATTTCTTAACAAAATGTTAGCAAATATATTCCAGCAACATATCCCAGGAAGACAAGTTTTGGTTAACATCTAAAAATTAATTGATATAGTACATTTTATTAATAGAATAAAAGATAAAACACGTGATCATCTTGACAGACACAGAAAAAGGCATTTGACAACAACCAACATTACATGGTAAAAGGATCTCAGCAAGCTACGAATAGAGGTGAACTTCCCAAACATGATAAAGGGCATTTATTGCAGGTGAAACTTGGTTGAGTTTTTGAACATTACTTCTTTGCCTCAGAGTCTACCATATTCCATCATGGCTCTATCTTAATTTAACTAATTACATCTGCAATGACCCTATTTCTGAAGAAATAGGGTCACATCCTGAGGCATTTTGTCATCAGGATTTCAACATATCATTCCGGGGACACATTTCAACCCCTAGGGCTTCCCAGGTGGCTCCATGGTAAAGAACCTGTCTGCCAGTGCAGGCGACTCAGGTTCGATACCTGGGCCAGGAATAACTTCTGAAGAAGAAAATGACAACCCACTCCAGTATTCTTGCCTGGAGAATTCCATGGACAGAGGAGCCTGGCAGGCTGCAGTCCATGGGATTACAAAGAGTCGGACAGGACTAAGCGTGCCCACACACACACACACATATCAACCCCTAACAATCCCCTTGGACACTTAGGTACTTTGGCCTCAGTGCTCTCTATTATTCCCTTTTAAAAAGCTCTGTTACAACGCAATGCTTCTCAGATATTCTAAACTGTGCTAAAACATCCAATTAAATTTTGTCAGATCCACTCCCTAAGTGTCAAAATGCTTCTGTTCCAAGGTCAAAGGACTCAGGGCAGCCCAAGAATCATCCCCTACATTTTCACTAATTGCTCTCTTCAGTAAGTTACAATGAGATGAATTAAGTGGCAAAAGAAACAGGCATTATGGGTCCACCTGATAAGCCACTGAAGCTCTCAGAAAATAATCCAAAGTGATAAAGCTGACATTGTATGAGGGAACACGTGCAGCTAATAATTCAAATCCAGAAACAGTCCATCATGTTCCAGAGGAAATCCCATGCAGAGATTCTACTGAACACAGTTAAACAAATCAGGTAGTGTGGAAAACAGTAAAATGCACATTTAAATGTGCCAAGTCCATGTGTCTACAATAGCACAGTTGTCCAAGCATAACGGGGAGGATATTTTTGTCAACAAATGCAGCTCTGTTTAGGTGAGTGGTTGGTCAGATCTTAATTCTACAGAAATGACCAAAGGGGAAGCAAAGCCACGAAGGGGCACAGGAAGCAGAGGCAAACATACTTGTCAGCACACTCATACACACACACAGACACACAGACACACACACACTCACACACACTCTCACACACACACTCACTCACACACACACTCACACACATACACTCACACACACACTCACACAAACTCACACACACACACTCACACACACTCACATACTCATCAGGTTCTCTTCTAACAGTACTGGAGCTCGCCCAGGACAGCTCGCTAAGGTTAAAGAGGACAAGCTCAGTCCTCCAGTGCAGAAAGCTGCCTGCAAGTGGCCTGAACTTTGGCCTTTACCAGTGTACAGACAGTAAACACACGCCATCCACGCAAAGTTGATAACAGATAAAAATCTTTCTGGATTTCAAATAACATGAGGTTGTGAGAATTTATTATACCACATCAATATAAGGATTAAAAGTGAATTATAAAGAGAACAAATGATGAGAGATGTTTAGGTGTCTATTAGATTAGGAATGATTCAAATTATTTCCAACATGCAAAAAACAAGCACTGTGATACTATATTATAAAGGATATAAATTAGTAATAGAATTTTAAATGTAATATGTTAATATAAAAGTTTTCAGATTGCATAGTTTTGAAAGAAAATCTTCAGGAACTTACAAAGAAATGCATACAAAGATAACTACATATATATGAGC
>SJYT01052370.1:0-12860 GCA_006410635.1 Cephalophus harveyi | reverse complement strand
AAGTATGAAAATGAAAATCTTTTTGTTCTCACATACAGCTTTCTCTTCAGCATGGTAAGAGGCTGAATATTCTCTCTGGAGCCTGTCAGTATCCTACACTAGCAAGGTCCCCCTTTCCACCCTGACTTCCAGAAAGCTCTCTGGAGACTTTCGGCCACAACCCCTCCCTCTCACCTTCCAGTTTCAGGAAGTTCAAGCTGCAGTTCAGGTTTCTGTCACGAGGTGGCGCACCAGCGTACCGCTATCGTCAAACTTCGCTACAAAATATTTATTCAAGGAGCAAAAAAAAAAAAAAAAAAAAAATACACTATCCTCCCTTAAAAGCCAGCCTTTGAACCTATGCACAGAATAATTATAATTTTCTCTAAAAAAACTAACCATAAGAGAAGATTGTAAAGATATACATTCCAGGGACTGCACACGATGAAACACCAGGTGGCATCACTCCTTGGCAGGGCGGCGGGTGGATGGAAGGCACTTCAGGGGGAGGAGGCAGACAGGACGGGGTACAGGAGCGATGTTTGGGCAGCTGTGTCCAGTGTCATGCACAAGAGATGGCCGACGGGGGTGAGGAAAGGTCTGAGAAACCTGCACAGGAGTGGCGTAATGGAGAGTGAAATGCTGTGTTCTCTGGGAGGGATCTTCTGTAGTGTAGACACTTCGGCCTACACTGAGGGAAGAGATGTATCAATGAACGTGATGTAGATTTGTGGTCAAAATCAGGTGGAACAATTTTAACATAGATACAGGTTGCCCGAAAAGAACTGGTATCATAGTAAACAAAGCATGTGTCATTTGTTGCAAACGTACGTTTTTTTCCTTCACACACACACACACACTCACACACACACACACACACACGCCCCACACACACACTAGGGGACTGGCAAGAGACCAAAGAATGGGGGTTTTGATCTTGGCTTAGTGATAGCAGCCAGGATTTTCTGGAAATTTGTATTTACTGTGAGCAATCCCTCTGTGTCCATCACTTTCAGGGATAGATGTCCAGCCCTGGCCTGAACTGAAGAGAAAGCTGCACGTGTGGGCATGTGAGTGTTTAGGGTGATAGAGCTAGGGAGGACCTAGAAACACAGTGCAAATTCCATTTTAAAATCTACTTCATACCCCCAGAAAACTGAATACAATGAATATTTTTATAAAGTAATAAGTATATGTTCACATTACCTTTGTCGGTCTGTTCACAGTATTTTGTTTTCAAATTTTTGGAAAATGTTTTTTCCTGAATACATTCCAAATGATACAAAAAAAGTACATTTTTTCACCTCTCTTATAGACCTGACTCCCACCCCCTGACCCAAAAGGATCTGTTGTTATAGAACAGTGTGTCCCCTCCAGACATGTCCCTGTGGGTGAGGGCACACAATCATAGACACCAGCACACACATAAAAAAGGAGTCACATTACTCAGCTTTTGTATCTTGTATTTTCCACTTAATATTCTTCTTAGGGTTTATATTGTCATCTCAGTAGTTGAGTTGTGATGGCTAATTTTATGTGCCAACTTGACTGATCGTGGGGTGCCCAGATTAAACATGATTCTGGGTGTGTCTGAGGATGTTTCTGGATAATATTAGCATTTGCATTGGTGGACTCAGTATGTCCTCCCTGCTGTGAGTGGGCGTCATCTAACCTGTTCAAAGCATGAACAGAACAAAAAGCAGAGGGAGGAGGAATTCCCCCGTTTCCTACCTCACCATATGGCATCTCATCTCACCTTCTCTGGCCCTCACTCCGGGACTTAAACCATCACCTTCTTGGATGCTCAGGCTTTTGTACTCAAACTAAACTACACCACCAGCCTTCCTGGGTCGCTAGCTTTCAAAGGGCAGACCATGGCACCTCTCAGCCTCCATTACTGCACAAGCCAGTTCCTTGTGATGAATCTTCTTTTATATATAAATACATATCCTTGCTCTTTGGAAGAAAGACCAACCTAGACAGCGTATTAAAAAGCAGAGACATTACTTTGCCAACAAAGGTCCATCTAGTCAAAGCTTTGTTTTTTCCAGTAGTCATGTATGAATGTGAGAGTTGGACTATAAAGAAAGCTGAGTGCTGAAGAACTGATGCTTTTGAACTGTGGTGTTGGAGAAGACTCTTGAGAGTCCCTTGGACTGCAAGGAGATCCAACCAGTCCATCCTAAAGGAAATCAGTCCTGAATATTCATTGGAAGGACTGATGTTGAAGCTGAAACTCCAATACTTTGGCCACCTGATGTGAAGAACTGACTCATTTGAAAAGACCCTGATGCTGGGAATGGTTGAAGACGGGAGGAGAAGGGCACGACAGAGGATGAGATGGTTGGATGGCATCACCGACTCAATGGACATGAGTTTGAGTCATCTCTGGGAGTTGGTGATGGACAGGGAGGCCTGGCGTGCTGCAGTCCATGGGGTTACAAAGAGTCGGACACGACTGAGTGACTGAACTGAACTAAACATACCGTACTGTTTCCTTTTCTCTGGAGAACCCTGAATAACACACTAGTGATTTAGGCATATTTTAGCATGTTTCGTGTGTGTGTGTGTGTGCGCTTAGTTTCCCTCAGTTGTGTCCGACTCTTTGCGACCCCTTGGATTATAGCCTGCCAGGCTCCTTTGTCCATGGGGTTTTCAGGGAAAGAATATTGGAGTGGATTGCCATTTCCCTTTCCAGGAGATCTTCCTGATCCAGGGATCAAACCAGTGTCTCTTGTGTCTTTTGCATTGCAGACAGATTCTTTACCTGCTGAGTCGTCAGGGAAGCCCTAACATGTTTATTCATAAATTTATTTGAATTATTTGTTGAAATTAGTTGCCAATAATTTGTTATTGAATGTGCCTCACAAATCATGGATATTAACCTGCTAGTTTATAAATTTTCTCCCCTCATAACTGTTTGTTTTTTTCCACTTAGAAAATTTTTTAATTCATTTTTTTAAATTTTAATGTTTTAAATTTCACTACAGGGTTTAAAACAGTGCAAGTATTATTTAAATAGGAAAAAAATGTAAGAAGCATGTATTGTCAGCCTCCAGGGAGGTTAGAGCATTCAGAGTCCTGGAGGTATCAAGACAAAATGGAAAAAACTTTGGAGCAATTCTAGAGTGAGCTACTGCTCTGGAGATAAGAAAGGTTCCCCAGTATGAATATTGGTCATGATGATAGGTAACTTGAATAGCTGTTAGGATTAATAGAGATAAAATATAAAGTACAATCTCTCTCTCTCTCTTTTTTTTTTTTTTGTTTTTTCATTGTGTCGTGTGGCATGAGGGATCTTAGTTTCCAAGCAGGGATGGAACCCATGCCCCTTGCAATGGAAGTATGGAGTCTTAACCACTGGACTGCCTGGGAAGTCCCTACAGTTCAATTCCTTAAAGCACTTCCTGACATGTCACTTGCCCTCCCTCCAGACCACCTGTCTCAGGGGCAACACCTGAGCTTCTGCCCGAGCCCCACCCCTCTCTTCAGGGATGAGCCAATGCATGTGGCCCGGACACTGAGGCCAGCTGGCAGAAGGGGCAGGATTTCATCTTCTCTGTCCTCTTCCTCTCCCAGTGGGGTAGGTGAGTGAGTACTGTGGGACAACAGCAGGCGTGTGTGGCCATTTCTCCAGCCCTGAAAGCCCATCTTCTGAAAGGGCGGCTGCTCTGTGTCCTCAGGGACGGGGAGGGTGGGACCTCATCCCATCCTGACACTTCCCCGCAGAGGTGACCCAGGCTCTGTCAGCCTGGGCTTGGGCATCTGTGACTGGGACTCATGGTGCCTTTGTCACAAAGCTGTCCTGAGGGGTGAATGAGGAAGCCTGCCCAGAATGTACGGGACGTGGTCAGCCTTCAGGGCCCTCTGTGTTGGGGGAAAGCAGTAGGGGCCGTCGGAGCCCCGGTCCTAAGGAAGGCACTGGGAAAAGCCATTTCTCCCTCTTTCTCCTACAGAGATGACATGCGCCCAGGGGGAGGGAGCAAATAGCTCTCCGACATGTGCTGGCTTGAAGAGTTTGAGATAGCAGGTTCCCTTCATTCTTCGGTGTTACAGAATCTCATGAGTTGCTCACGTCATGCTTGTGCGCTGATCCTAATCCAGTCCCCACGCTGGGAAGACAGGCTTGCCTTTGACTCACTTGGTGAGCTCACTGAGAGATGGCACCAGGGCTTCAGTGGTGTTTGTCCAACTGCTGCTCCTGGCCTGCTCCTTTTATGTTAATACATCGATAGGAGAATTCTAGGCCTGTCTCCCATTCAATACTGCAGGGGGCCTCAGATCATGTCACACCAGGATTTCAGCCATGTACTGCTTCCCTTAGAGGCAAAAATCCACAAATTACTACCATTTCTTTAATACACAAGTATCCATCCTACCGTTCACTAATAACTGAATGAGGTGGTGGTGGTTTAGTTTCTAAGTCATGTCCAAATCTTTGTGACCCTATGGACTGTAGCCCACCAGGCTCCTCTGTCTACGGGATTCTCCAGGCAGGAATACTGGAGTGGGTTGCCATTCCCTTCTCCAGGGGATCTTCCTGAACCAGAGATTGAACCCGTGTTTCCTGCTTGGCAGGCAGATTCTTTAACACTGAGCCACCTGGGAAGCCCATAATAACTGAATATATATTGCTAAATCCATACTGTTCCATTAGAGGCATCTCATTATTAGAAACTCTATATTGGAAATAGGATAAGAGGGGAAATGAATTATGGGCAAATTCAAAGGTTACATCTGACATGACATGGCTCCTTCACATTAACTCTTTTAAAAAATCAAGATTATTTTTTTAGGACAGATGTACAATCACAGAAAAATTGACTGGGAGGTACAGAGATTTTCCATATACCTCATTGCCACCACACATGCATATCCTCCCCCATTATCAATATGCTCCACCAGAGTGGTACATTTGTTGCAACCGATGAATCTATATGGGTACATCAGAGTCAGTCAAAGTCCACAGTTTACCTTAGGGTTCATTCTTGGTGGTGTATCATTATGGTACCACACAGAGTATTTTCATTGCCTTAAAAATGCTCTGTGCTCTGCCCGTTCATTCTCTTCCTATCCCCTTGAAAATCCTAGCAATCACTGATCTTTTTACTGTTTCCAAAGTTTTGCTGTTTCCAGAATGCCATATAGTTGGAATCATACAATACATAGCTTTTTCTAAAGCTTTTTTTAATTGAGGTAACATTGGTTTCTAACATTTTATAAGTTTCGTGTGTGCTGCTGCTGCTGCTAAGTCGCTTCACTCGGTGTGTACAACACTGTATTTCTAATGCTGTGTACACTATAGGGTGTTCACTGCCAAAGACTTAGTTTCCAACTGTCACTATGCACTTTATCCCTTTTACACATTTTACCTTCCCCTTCTCTGCCTTTGCTGGTTTGGTTTGTTCATTTTTGTTTGACTGTTTTATTCCACATATGGGTGAAATCATAAGGTATCTGTCTCATTTCACTTATTATAATATCCTCAAGTTCCATTTATGTTGCAAATGCCAAGATGTCATCTTTTTATGGCTGTGTAGTATATCAGTGTGTGTGTGGGTAATATCTTCTCTATTCATTCATCCATTGATGGACACTTGGGTTGTTTCCATATCTTGGCTATTGTAAATAATGCTGCAATGAACACTATTAGAATGGTTATTATCAAAAAGGCAAGAAGTAACAAGTGTTGGCAAATGTATGGAGAAGAGGGTACCTATATATAGTTTGCATGCTGGAATGAGAATTGGTACAGGCAGTATGGAAAACAGTATGGAGATGCCTCAGTAAATTACAAATAGAACTACCATATGATCCAGCTAACCCAACTCTAGGTATTTATCCAAAGAATATGAAAACCATAATTCAAAAAGATACATAGTCTTTTTCTGATTGATTTCTCACTTCATAATATACATTTAAAGTATGTCCATGTCTTTTCAGCTTCCCTGGTCGCTTAGAGGATGTCTTTTCAAAGCTTAATAGATCATTAAAAATGTAATATCCCATTACATGAATGTCAGTTCAGTCAGTTCACTTCAGTCGTTCAGTTATGTCTGACTCTCTGCAACCCCATGGACTGCAACATGCCATGCATCTTGGCCCATCACCAACTCCCGGAGTCTGCTCAAACTCATATCCATTGAGTCAGTGATGCCATCCAACCATCTCATCCTCTGTTGTCCCCTTCTCCTCCCGCCTTAAATCTTTCCCAGCATCAGGGTCGTTTCCAATGAGTCTGTTCTTTGTATCAGGTGACCAAAGTATTGCAGTTTCAGCTTCAGCATTATTCCTTCCAAAGAATATTCAGGACTGATTTACTTTAGGATTGAAAGGTTTGATCTCCTTTCAGTCCAAGGGTCTCAAGAGTCTTCTCCAACACTGCAGTTCAAAAGCATCAATTCTTTGGCACTCAGTTTTCTTTGTGGTCCAACTCTCATGTCCACAAATCACTACTGGAAAAGCCATAGCTTTGATTATGTGGACCTTTTGTTGGCAAAGTGATGTCTCTGCTTTTTAATACACTGTCTAGGTTGGTCATAACTTTTCTTCCAAGGAGCAAGTGTCTTTTAATTTCATGGCTGAAGTCACCATCTGCAGTCGTTGGAGCCCAAGAAAATAAAGAACATCACTGTTTCCCTTGTTTCCCCATCAATCTGCCATGAAGTAATGGGACTGGATGCCATGATCTTCATTTTTTGAATATTGAGTTTTAAGCCAGCTTTTTCATTCTCCTTGTTCACTTTCATCAAGTGGCTTTTTAGTTCCTATTCGCTTTCTGCCATAAAGGTGGTGTCATCTGCATATCTGAGGTTATTGATATTTCTCCTGGCAATCTTGGTTCCAGCTTGTGCTTCACTCAGCCTGGCATTTTGTATGATGTACTCTGCATACAAGTTAAATAAGCAGGATGACAATATACAGCCTTGATGTACTCCTTTCCCAATTTGGAACCAGTCCATTGTTCCACATCCAGTGCTAACTGTTGCTTCTTGACCTGCATAAAAATTTCTAAAGAGTCAGGTAAGATGGTCTGGTATTCCCATCTCTTAAAGAATTTTTCACAATTTGTTGTGATTCATGCACTCAAAGGTTTTGGCATAGTCAATAAAGCAGAAGTAAATGTTTTTCCCTGGTGGCTCAGAGGTTAAAGCGTCTGCCTCCAGTGCGGGAGACCCGGGTTCGATCCCTGGGTCGGGAAAATCCCCTGGAGAAGGAAATGGCAATCCACTCCAGTATTCTTGCCTGGAGAATCCCATGAGCAGAGGAGCCTGGTAGGCTACAGTCCACGGGGTCGCAAAGAGTCGGACACGACTGAGCGACTTCACCTCACCTCAAATGTTTTTCTGGAACTCTCTTGCTTTTTCTATGATCCAACAGATGTTGGCAATTTGATCTCTGATTCCTCTGCCTTTTCTAAATCCAGCTTGAATATCTGGAAGTTCATGGTTCATATACTGTTGAAGCCTGGCTTGGAGGATTTTGAGCACGACCTTGCTAGCTTGTGAAATGACTGCAATTGTGTGGTAGTTTGAGAATTCTTTGGCATTGCTTTTCTTTGGGACTGGAATAAAAAATGACCTTTTCCTGTCCGGCGGCCACTGCTGAGTTTTCCAAATTTGCTGGCATATTTAGTGCAGCACTTTCATAGCATCATCTTTTAGGATTTCAGATAACTTGAGTGGAATTCCATCACCTCCACTAGCTTTGTTCGTAGTGATGCTTCCTAAGGCCCACTTGACTTTGCATTCCAGGATGTCTGGCTCTACATGAGTGATCACACCATTGTGTTTATCTGGGTCATGAAGATTTTTTTGTATAGTTCTTCTGTGTATTCTTGCCACATCTTCTTAATATCTTCTACTTCTGTTAGGTCCATACCATTTCTGTCCTTTATTGTGCCCATCTTTGCATGAAATGTTCCCTTGGTATCTCTCATTTTCTGGAAGAGATCTCTAGTCTTTCCCATTCTATTGTTTTCCTCTATTTCTTTGTAATGCCTCCTCAGACAACCATTTTGCTTCTTGCATTTTTTTTCTTCAGGCTAGTCTTGATCACTGCCTCCTGTACAATGTCATGAACCATCCATTATTCTTCAAGCGCTCTATCAGATCTAATCCCTTTAATCTATTTGTTACTTCCCCTGTATAATCATAAGGGATTTGATTTAGGTCATACCTAAATGGTCTATTGGCTAGCCCTACTTACTTCAATTTATGTCTGAATTTTACAATAAGGAGTTCATGATCTGAGCCACCATCAGCTACCAGTCTTGTTTTTGCTGACTGTACAGAGCCTCTCCATCTTTGGCTGCAAAGAAAAAATCAATCTGATTTTGGTATTGAACCATCTGGTGTGTAGAGTTGTCTCCTGTCTTGTTGGAAAAGGGTGTTTGCTATGACCAATGTGTTCTCTTGACAAAATTCTGTTAGCCTTTGCCCTGCTTCATTTTGTACTCCAAGGCCAAACTTGCTTGTTACTCCAAGTATCTTTTGAGTTCCTAGTTTTGCATTCTGGTCCCGTATGATGAAAAAGACATCTTTTTTTTTGGTTTTAATTCTTGAAGGTCTTGTAGGTCATCATAAAACTGCTCAACTTCAGCTTCTTCAGCATTTGTGTTTGGGGCATAGGCTTGGATTACTGTGATATAGAATGGTTTGCCCTGAAAATGAACAGAGATTGTTCTGTCATTTTTGAGATCACACCCACGTACTGCATTGCTGACTCTTGTTGACTGTGATGGCTGCTCCATTTCTTCTTAGGGATTCTTTCCCACAGTAGTAGATATAATGATCATCTGAATTAAAATCGCCCATTCCGGTCCATTTTAGTCCACTGATTCCTAAAATGTCCATGTTCACTCTTGCCATCTCCTGTTTAACCACTTCCAATTTACCTTGATTCATGGGCCTAACATTCTAGGTTCCTATTCAATATTGTTCTTTATAGCAACAGATGTTACTTCCATCAGCAGTCACATCCACACCTGGGTGTTGTTTTCACCTTGGTTCCCTCTCTTCATTCTTTCTGGAGCTATCGTGTGAATGTACCACAGTTTATTTATCTGTTCACCTAATTCAGGACACCTTAGTTTCTTCCAAGTTTTGACAATTACAAATAAAGTTGCTATAAACAACTGTGTACATATTTTTGTGTAGACATACGTTTTCAACTCCTTTGGGTAAATACCAAGGAGTGTGATTACTGGATTGTGTGGTAACAGTATGTTTAGTTTTGTAAGAACCACCAAACTGTCTTTCAAAGTGGCTGCAACCATTGTGCATTCCCATCAGCAGTAGATGAGAGATCCTGCTGCTCCCAAATCCTCTCCAGTATGTGGTGTTGCCAGTGTTCCCAGCTTGGGCCATTCTAATAAATGTGTAGTGTTTCCTCATTGCTGTTTCAATTTGCAATTCTCTGATGATATATGATGTGGAGCATCTTTACCTATGTGTCTTTGATGAGTTGTCTGTTAAGGTTTTTGTCCCATTTTAAAATTAGGTTGTTGATTTTTTTATTGATGAGTGTTAAGAATTCTTTCTATATCTTGGATGATGACTGTCCTTTATTAGAAGCATCTTTTGCAAATATTTTCCTCCAGTCTTTGACTTGTTTTCTCTATTGACACTGTCTTCTGCAGAGCATAATTTTCCAATTTTCATGAATTTCAGCTTGTCAATTATTTCTATCACGGATCATGCCTTTGGTAGTATATCTAAAAAATCACTGCCATAATCAAGGGTAACTAAGCATTTTTCCTATATCTTCTAGACATTTTATAGTTTTATATTTTACAGTTAGAGATGTAATTCATTTAGAACCATTTTTTTTGTGAAAGGTGTGAGGTCTGTGTCTAGATTCACGTTTCCCATGTGCATGTCTGGTTGTTTCAGCACCATTTGTTTTAAAGATTATCTTTACTCCTTTCCATTGCCTTTGCTCTTTGTTGAAGATCAGCTGACCATATTTATGTGGGCCTATTTACAGGCTCTTTATTGTTCCATTAATCTATTTGTTCTTTCACCAATACCACACTGTCATGATTACTATGACTTTATAAAAAGTCTTAAAGTTGGGTAGCATCAGTCCTCCAACTTTGTTCTTCTCCTTCAGTATTGTGTTAGCCATTCTGGGTATTTTATCTCTCCACATAAATACTAGAATCAGTTTTTCAATAACCACAAAATAACATACTGGGATTTGGGGTAGTATTGCATTCAACATACAAATCCAGTTGGGAAGAACTGACGTCTTGACAATATTGAGTCTTCCTGTCAATGAACATGGAATATCTCTATTTATTTAGTTTTCTGATTTCATTCATCAGAATTTTATAATTTTCCTCATAAAGATCTTGTATTAATATGTATTTTATTAGATTTATACATAAGTACTTCATTTTGGAAGGTACTACTGTAAACGGTATTGTGTTTCCAATTTCAAATTCTACTTGTTCTTTGCTGATATATAGCAAAGTGGCTGACTTCTGTGTTTTAACTTTGCAAACTGCAACCTTGTCATAATTGCCTATTTGTTCTAGAGGAATATTTTTGTTGTTGATTCCTCTGGATTTTCTACATAAATGATAATGCCATTTGTGAACAAAGACAATCATATTTTTTTTCCTTCCCAATCTGTATACCTTTTCTTATCTTTTTGCACTACCTAGAACTTCCACTCTGATGATGAAAAGGAGTTGCAAGAGTGGACATTCTTGCTTTGTACCTAATTTTAGTGGGAAGTCTTTAAGTTTCTCACCATTAATCTGATGTTAGCTATAGGTTTTTTGTAGATATTCATTATCAATCTGAGGAATTTCTCCTCTATTCCTAGTTTACTGAAAGGTTTTTTGGTTCAATGATGAATGAGTATTACACTTTGTCAAATGCTTTTGTCAAATGTATTGAAGTGATCATGTGATCAATCTACTTCCTTTTGCAATTCTATTAGGTTTTGCCTCATATACTTTTTTACTTTGTTGTTAAGGACATAAATGTTCAGGATTGTTATGTCTTGAGGAACTGACCTCTTTAACCATTATATATAATGCCTTACTTTATCCCTGATAACTCATCTTGCTTTGAAGTCTGCTCTTTCTGAAATGAATATAGCTACTCCTGCTTTCTTTTGCTTGGTGTTAGCATTTTCTCCATCCATTTACTTTTAATCTACATTAATTTTTATATTTAAAGTGATTTTCTTTTTGGCAACATACACATTGGTTTTGTTTTCTGAAAATATTATACTCAACTATTAAACATGCTTACCCATGAGTAGTAGAGTCTTAAGAGGTTTATAATATCTTTTACCTTTCCTGCATTTCAATTTTTATTTATAATAAAACACTTGGGTTTTGAAGCAAAAATAATAAAGAGAAAAAATTAGTATCCCTAACCATTCCATAGGAAAGTGTGTAAGTGTCAAATAAAGAACATTCCTAAATTAAATGATTTAGGTGATAAGGTGGTCACAAAACTAATGTATGAATCTATCTAACTGACAGCACCCATTTAGCAGCTTCAGGGAAAATATAAATGGCTAGGGGAGGGGCAAGCATGTCTCTCAAATAAACCTCACGTTTGACAGTCCAATGACATCTCCACATGCCTGGATTTTAGCTAAAAGTAGTTTTACAACATTCTTTCTGTATTCTCCCAGATAAAGCCCCTTGAATTAATAAAAGAAGGCTCATCAGCTTAATCTCCAAGTTATCCAAGCAATGAAGGCTATAGGGAAGTAAAAGGGTGAGGGTCTGCATGAGAACACAGCTTAGCTCCACAGCATCCAGTGGGGAAAGCCCTCAACAGTGGGATTCATGGTTAACATTCTGTCACAGGCTCATTTGGGAACAATCAACACATGCATATTAAAACACCACTGAATTGCCTTCATTATGCAATTAAAAGTAATAGAAGGAAAGGAAAATATATACATGTTCAGCACTTTTAGTACAAAAGCAGATCAAATTCAAAATGGGATGCATTCTTAAGCCAATCAGGGCATATGGGTATTCGTCTGGAAACAGAAAAGCTATTTTTCACTAGAATGCTACAGACTACATTCCAGACACATAGGCCCACATAAGTAACTGAATGAAAGCCAGTAAATTAGGCCTGAACAAAGGAAAGATATTTCATATTAAGGATATATTGAGAAATTACTTTGAACTGACAGAGTACCTGATGAACTGTGGACAGAGGTTCGTGACATTATACAGGAGACAAGGATCAAGACCATCCCCATGGAAAAGAAAGGCAAAAAAGCAAAATAGCTCTCTGAGGAGGCCTTGCAAATAGCTGCGAAAAGAAGAGAAGTAAAAAGCAAGGGAGAAAAGGAAAGATATTCCCATTTGAATGCAGAGTTCCAAAGAATAGCAAGGAGAGATAAGAAAGCCTTCCTCAGAAATCAAAGCAAAGAAATAGAGGAAAACAACAGAATGGGAAAGACTAGAGATCTCTTCAAGAAAATTAGTGATACCAAGGGAATATTTCATGCAAAGATGGGCTCGATAAAGGACAGAAATGGTATGGACCTAACAGAAGCAGAAGATATTAAGAAGAGGTGGCAAGAATACACAGAAGAAGTGTACAAAAAAGATCTTCATGACCCAGATAATCACGATGGTGTGATCACTCACCTAGAGCCAGACATCCTTGAATGTGAAGTCAAGTGGGCCTTAGAAAGCATCATGATGAACAAAGCTAGTGGAGGTGATGGAATTCCGGTAGAGCTATTTCAAATCCTGAAAGATGATGCTGTGAAGTGCTGCACTCAATATGCCAGCACATTTGGAAAACTCAGCAGTGGCCACAGGACTGGAAAAGGTCAGTTTTCATTCCAATTCCAAAGAAAGGCAATGCCAAAGAATGCTCAAACTACCA
>SJYT01052368.1:160917-172378 GCA_006410635.1 Cephalophus harveyi | reverse complement strand
CTAAATATTATAAAATAAAAGATTATAGACCTTGAAATCACAGAAATATAAGCTATCCAAAACAAAGAGAAAATAAGAAATTATCTTTATATATAAGTATATGATTTATTATGTATATGGCAAATTTATATAATAAAGTTCACACACATATAAAATCATCAGTGAAACAACTCAATCTAATGTAGGTATAACTGAAGTCCTCAAATTGGAGAGGAGGGAAAGAAAAACTCTTGACAAGATAATGACTAAAATTTTTCTAGGTGCAAGATATGCAAAGAACACAAGCATAAGAATAGTAAAGAAATTATACCAAGATGTATTTTAATCTAATTGATTAAAACTGCTATGAAAGAGAAAATCTTAAAAGTAGCCAGAGAAAGAAGACATATTATGTAGGGAAAGAGGAAAAAAAAAATAAAGCAGCACATTTCTTTTCTGAAACACTGCCAAGTGAAGAGACAGCAAAGCTGTATTTAATGTATGAAACATAATGCTATCTTAGAAATTGATGCTTAGGAAAAATATCTATCAAAAACAAAGGTAAAGTAAAATGTTTTGTAGATATAACATTAAAATAGTTAATCTGGGACAGAGCCACACTAGCAGAAATGTCAAAGGAAGTCTTTCAGACACTCAGACACAAGGTAAATGATACCAGATAGATATATGAAACTACATATACCTATCAGAAATAATAAATAAAGGAATAAAAAGATTGTAAATGTTAAATACAGGAGTAAAACACAAAATATATTGTCATTTTATATAAATCATTTTCAAAATATATACTTTTAAGACTATTTTTTGGCAGTTTTAGGTTTACAACAAAACTGACAAGAAGACTGAGGCTTCTCATATGTTACCTTGCCTCCAAACATGCATAACATCCTGCATTATTAACATGACTCATCACAATGATCACTCATCATCATTTTTACCAAAGATGAATCTACTTTGACCCATCTTAATCATCCATAATCCATAGCTTCCCTTAGGGTTCACTTGGTGTTCTACATTCTACGGTTTTGGACAAATGTATAATGATATATATCCAATGTTGTATTAATACATAGAGTATTTTCACTGTCCTCAAATCCCTCTATATTCTGCCTATTCATTTCTCCCTTCACCTCTGGCAAATGCTGATTTTTTTTTCCTAATTTATTTGAGATATAAATTGACATACAACATAGTGTAAGGTTAAGGTATACAACATGATATAAAAATAACTTCTTAAAAGATAGCTGACTAAACATGAAATAAGGCTTAAAATATATTCAAAAGGAAAATGGACAACCTCAGTAACCCAAAGAATAGGAAGGGAAAAATGAAATCACGTTATTTTGAAGCCTTTGTATTACCACTTATTTGCTGTTGTTTTGTTCAGTCACTCTGTCATGTCTGACTCTTTGCGACTGCATGGACTACAGCACACCAGGCTTCCCTGATCTTCACTATCTCCAAGAGCCTACTCAAACACATGTCCATTGAGTCAGTAATGCCATCCAACCATCTCATCCTCCGTCATCTCCTTCTCCTCCTGCTTTCAATCTTTCCCAGCATCAGGGTCTTTTCAAATGAGTTGGTTCTTTGCATTAGGTGGCCAAAGTATTGGCACTTCATCATCTGTCCTTCCAATGATCTCCTTGCAGTCCAAGGGACTCTCAAGAGTCTTCTCCCAACACCACAGTTCAAAAGCATCAGTTCTTTGGTGCTCAGCTTTCTTTACGGTCCAACTCTTACACTGATACATGACTACTGGAAAAACCATAGCTTTGACTCAACTGACCTTTGTCAACAAAGTAATCTCTGTGCTTTTCAAGATGCTGTCTAGGTTGGTCATAGTTTTTCTTCCAAGGAGCAAGCGTCTTTTACTTTCACATCTATAGTCACCATCTGCAGGTATTTTGGAGTCCCTCAAAATAAAGCCTCTCCCTGTTTCCATTGTTCCCCATCTATTTGCCATGAAGTGATAGGACTGGATGCCATGATCTTTGATTTTTGAATGTTGCGTTTTAAGCCAACTTTTCACTCTCCTCTTTCATTTTCATCAAGAGGTTCTATAGTTCTTCACTTTCTGCCATAAGGGTTATGTCACCTGCATATCTGAGGTTATTGATATTTCTCCTGGCAACCTTGATTCCAGTTTGTGCTTCATCCAGCACAGCATTTTGCATGATGTACTCTGCATATAAGTTAAATAAACAGGGTAACAATATACAGCCTTGATGTACTCCTTTCCCAATTTGGAACCAGTCTGTTGTTCCATGTCCAGTTCTAACTGTTGCTTCTTGACCACTTAAATTTAGATGGAAATAATTTAAAGATGCCTGTGATGAACCACAAAGCAGCCATTAAATAATAAAATCAGGTGTCATACTCAATAAATCAACAGAGGAAAATGTAATCATAAAAATGATTATGTAGAAATTAGAAAAAAAAGAAAAATTGTAAAAATTAAGACAAATGAAAAACAAGTAGAAATTTGCTAAATTTAAGCATAAATATTATTTTAAGTGAAAAAGTAGTAATAAATAATCCACGTGAAAGGTAGATTTTCAGATTGCATAAAAAAGTGATACAACTACCGAAATGCAATTAAGAAATGCACACACAATCTAAAGAAACAAAATATGTGCATAGCCTTAAAGTATTTCAGCCAAATACTTAATAACTACCTTAGTGATTTTAATGTATGTTCACAAATTCTATGATACTTCTCTCTCCAATAGAGAGAAAGTCGTTCCTCTTTCCTTGAGTGTACCTAGATTTAGAGTCTCATTTCTAATTAACAAAATATGAATGGAAAAAAAAAAAAAACTAGTAAGTTAACTATAGGGAAACCTGGCAGGTGCTGCTGCTGCTAAGTCGTTTCAGTCATGTCGGACTCTGTGCGACCCCATAGATGGCAGCCCACCAGGCTCTGCCGCCCCTGGGTTTCTCCAGGCAAGAACACTGGAGTGGGTTGCCATTTCCTTCTCCAATGCATGAAAGTAAAAAGTGAAAGTGAAGTCGCTCAGTCGTCTCTGACTCTTAGCGACCCCATGGACTGCACCCTAAGAGGCTCCTCCCTCCATGGGATTTTCCAGGCAAGAGTACTGGAGTGGGTTGCCATTGCCTTCTCTGCTGGCGGATGCTACCTCACCCAAATGATCAAAGTTATTATCACCAGTAAGGCGTCATTTTGATATTCATTCTTGATATGAGAGAAAGACACATAATGTCAGTTTATTCAATCATGGAAAAAGCAAGAGAGTTCCAGAAAAATATCTATTTCTGCTTTATTGACTATGCCAAAGCCTTTGACTGTGTGGATCACAATAAACTGTGGAGAATTCTGAAAGAGATGGGAATACCAGACCACCTGACCTGCCTCTTGAGAAATCTCTTGAGAGTCCCTTGGACTGCAAGGAGATCCAACCAGTCCATTCTAAAGGAGATCAGCCCTAGATGTTCTTTGGAAGGAATGATGTTAAAGCTGAAACTCCAGTACTTTGGCCACCTCACGCGAAGAGTTCACTCATTGGAAAAGACTCTGATGCTGGGAGGGATTGGGGGCAGGAGGAGAAGGGGACAACAGAGGATGAGATGGCTGGATGGCATTACCGACTCAGTGGACATGAGTTTGAGTGAACTCTGGGAGTTGGTGATGGACAGGGAGGCCTGGTATCCTGTGATTCATGGGGTTGCAAAGAGTCGGACACAACTGACTGACTGAACTGAACTGATGACTCATAATCTCATTGTAATCATGAAAAAATACCTATATTCATGACAATAACTTAGCACCAATTTTACAAAACGTCAGATTCACAAAACTTAAAGACTGAGAAACTGTTAGATGAGAGAAGCCTAGGCTGACATGACAACTAAAGGCAACATGATATCCTAAACTGTGTCCCAGAAGAGAAAGAGGAAAAAATGGGAGAATATATGCATGTATTTCAAAATTCATATACTTGAAGTCTGTAGTTTAGTTAATTAATAGCACTGCATCAATGTTAATATTTCAGATTTGATAAAGGCACCATAGTTATGTAAATGTTAATATATGGAGAATCTGGGTGAAATGGATATAGATAACTTCTATCCTATCTTTGTGACTTTAAATCCAAATTCAATTCAAAATATAAAGTTAAAAAGATACTACTTGCAACAGAGTTATTAAAACACATTTAATCATAAATTATGATTTTACAACATCCCATGTCCCAAAACACTTCGTAGGTAAGCTTCACTTGAAAAAAAAAAAAAATCTTGAATTATGACTTGAACATGATTAAGTTTGAAGTTACTTTATTATAAATAGAAGTTGAAAAAACAGGTTACCTTGAAATCTATTAATAAGGAATATTTATTTGTCTTCAAGCAATGACACCATTATCCCAAGTGTTGCAGAAGCATCTACCACATGTGCAGGCTAGTAGGTGCACCTCTTGATTAAATGCCTTAAAGCAGGTTTTCAGATTTTGACATCTTTAAAGGGAGAAATATCAATAACCTCAGATATGCAGATTTCACCACCCTTATGGCAGAAAGTGAAGAGGAGCTAAAAAGCCTCTTGATGAAAGTGAAAGAGGAGAGTGAAAAAGTTGGCTTAAAGCTCAACATTCAGAAAACTTAAATCATGGCATTTGGTCCCATCACTTCACGGGAAATAGATGGGGAAACAGTGGAAACAGTGTCAGACTATTTTTTAGGGCTCCAAAATCACTGCAGGTGGTGATCGCAGCCATCAAATTAAAAGATGCTTACTCTTGGGAAGGAAAGTCATGACCAATCTATATAGCATATACAAAAGCAGAGACATTACTTTGCCAACAAAGGTCCGTCTAGTCAAGGCTATGGTTTTTCCAGTGGTCATGTATGGATGTGAGAGTTGGACTGTGAAGAAGGCTGAGCGCCGAAGAATTGATGCTTTTGATCTGTGGTGTTGGAGAAGACTCTTGAGAGTCCCTTGGACTGCAAGGAGATCCAACCAGTCCATTCTGAAGGAGATCAACCCTGGGATTTCTTTGGAAAGAATGATGCTAAAGCTGAAACTCCAGTACTTTGGCCACCTCATGCGAAGAGTTGACTCATTGGAAAAGACTCTGATGCTGGGAGGGATTGGGGGCAGGAGGAGAAGGGGACGACCGAGGATGAGATGACTGGATGGCATCACTGACTCGATGGATGTGAGTCTGAGTGAACTCCGAGAGATGGTAATGAACAGGGAGGCCTGGCATGCTGCGATTCATGGGGCCGCAAAGAGTCGGACACGACTGAGCGACTGAACTGAAGTGAACTGAAAGGGATTATTAAGTACTCTCCTTTATACATATGTGAATGTAAATGTAAATAATCTCATGTCTTTACCTTTCCTGGTCCTACTGCAATACAGCAGAGAAAGCAGAGAAGAGAGAGATCACTTGTTTTTTTTTTCTTTTAACAAAATCCAAGACACTGGTCTTGGGAAGTAGAAATGACCATTTTTCCAAATACCTTTCTCAGGTATGCCTGTTAAGTTTTCAACTGTGTATATAATATAATTCAAAGCAGTGAGGCCACTGTCTACAAGGATCATCTCTTAGTAAATGCAATGAGACACTCCTTAATGTTAAGACACCAAGTTTAACTGTTTCTGTGCTTTCATGCTACATCAATTCAGTCATGTCTGACTCTGAGACCCTGTGGACTGTAGTGGGCCATGCTCCTCTATCCATGGGATTCTCCAGGCAAGAACACTGGCGTGGGTTGCCATGTCCTCCTCCAGAGGATCTTCCCAACCCAAGGATCAAACCCACTTCTCTTATGTCTCCTGCATTGGCAGATGGGTTCTTTACCACTAGCGCCATCTGGGAAGCTCCAACTGTTTCTGTAGTAGACAGAATATATTTCCTAATAACCAGTTTTGAATTCTTATGATGCTCTCTGTTTAGCATTGTTAGGTATTCTGCAGTTCTGTAGTTTATCACTCTGCTGTATTTTCAAAGGGATTGCCTGAGGCAATTAGCAGTCAAGTGAAGAGACAGAAATGAGGGGCATCCCATGTCAAGTCATGGCTGACACAATAAGTATTTCTGGTGCTATATAATCATTTTGTACTTTTTAAAAAAATATGTAACAGAATCTTCACAAAGTCTCAGTGGGCCCACTTTCAAATCTTGTTGCACTCTTCAGGTAGATTCTTAGAAAGGGACAAGGAGAAATTTAAACATATTTAGACACACAAGATAATCCTTATAGATAAGAAGGGATTTGAATATCCCTGCAAATATCTGTGGTTAGAAAGAGCTTATCTTTGCCTGTTGCCCTGATCAGAGAACCACAGTTACATCATTTTGGCCACCACACAAATTTTAGAAACCAGCAACCATCAGCAAGAAGCTATATATATATGTATTTTTTTTTCTGTTCTTATTTGTTTTTTGTCCAAATTAATTCCAGATTGGTGTCTTGCTGAAATTACATAAAATTAAACTGCTAAAAGGTATTTAAAGACATTATAGTGATTTCTGCCCAGTTAAATTCTCATTTAGAGGTCCATCATTTTGAAGCTGCACACGTCATATACTTTGGTTTTGAAAAGATTGGCAGCTCCCTCTGCTGTTTCCCTGGGTGAGGTGCTTGGAATTGAGGCTCACCTCTTTGTGTTAATTTCCTTCCCTGTGATGCTGGACTGTCAGGGCTTGTCAATTAATGGCCTTCAAGCTGGCAAGCTTTCAAACACTGGCTGACTTCAGCAGTATGATGGCACCTTTAGGACACCTGCTTCGAAGACCAATCTACTTCAAAAGAAAGCTGGATATTGCTATTAAAGCAAGGCATGTGAATCACACCCTTTCTTTGAAGCTTTCTATTTTTGTGTACATCCGTCTGGTCTGTTTATAACAGATGCAAGCTTCTGCAAAGCAGTCCTTCTTGGCAATAAAAATTTGTGGCTTCAGAATCTAATTTCTTTTTCATTTTTTTGCAGAAACATTTATTTTTTTTATGAAGCACAGATTGGTTGGTATCTATTCTTCTAGACCTCATTCACATTTGCACAAACTGACTTCTTTCATTTTTTTCCATCCTAGTGGATACATTTCTTTCAATAAAATCTACATCTCTTTTAGCTATGCTTTTGTTATTGTGACTACAGAGAAATGAGAAAGAAACAGGTGCTATCCTCTCTCTAAATAAAATTTTCCAGAAACTTGCCTGCATTGGTAATTCCCTTTTTGTATACTGAGAGGATCTTTTAAATAGCCTTGAATAAAAGTATTCATTATATTATAGTGGTTCAACTCTTTTAGCTTAAGAGAAAAGAATAAAATAACCTGCTTCATCTGTTAAAATATGTAGAAGGATAATTACTTTTGCTCTCTAAAGTGAGATTCAGCTCAAGAGTACAGAGTTCTCCATTATAAATCAATCTAAATACATAAGAAAATGAGAAAAGTGCTAAATGACCTCATTCCAGTATCTGTCCTTAGAAATGTTACTATTTATGCAAAAGAGGACACTTATTTTTTAGAGTTTTTCTACACTCAGCTAAACACCGGTACTATTATTTTTCAAATTGACTATACTGACTTTTTTTTTCCAACAAATATCTTTGAAATAAACTAAGTGTAGACTAAATGTAAAAGGCAAAGCAATATTTAACTGTATTGGAAAATAATGACTGTTCTTTGTCTCTATCAGGGATTAATGGCAAACCACTCCAGTATTCTTGCCTGGAGAATCCTCATGGACAGAAGAACATGGTGGACTACAGTTCATGGGGTTGCAAAAAGTCAGACATGACTGAGCTACAAAGTGCGAGCGCACACATACACACACACACACACACACACACACACACGTAAGGGATTATCCTGTGTAAAACTGATAATATTGTGCATCTCCTCTGAAGTCAAATGTTTTCACTACAATGAGACTGAATGTAGAAAGACTTCCATATATTCATAAATGTGTAAGAAAATGTCCCTCCTTCTTCCTTTAACATTTCTCAAGATGCTGTAAGACAGTCATGAGTATAATGTAATAAATGAGACCATGGATGCTACCTTTGAAAGGCTTACAATTTCGAAAAAGAGATGTATACATCAATAAATAAAAGTTCAATGGTTAAGAACCTTACACCAACACAGTTGCAGTGCTTAAAGAATTTGAAGCAAGTAACATTAAACTGGAAAAATTCAAACTCTGAAAAAGCATTGTGAGAAAACATAATTTCTTTCTATCTAATAATGAAGCAGTCATGTCAGTTAAGAAAATAAATAGTCAATTTTATGGCATAAGCAGAGAGCAGAATTTCCAACACTGCTGCTGCTGCTGCTAAGTCACTTAAAAGCTAGGCAGATCACTATCTATTGAGAATACTTTATAGACTTTAGAGTCTAGAACCATGGGAAGATGTTATGAATAACAGAAGGATATTTACAGTTCTATTACTTGATCATGCAACTGTTCTGTAGTCATTCAATAAATCATGAATAGAAAGGCTTTATTTGCATTTTATGACAAGAAAATGTTGAAATGCATAAAACTACACTGAATTAAATGGACATAACGGTAAAGCATCTGTCTGCAATGCAGGAGACCCAGGTTTGATCCCTGGGTTGGGAAGATGCCCTGGAGAAGGAAATGGCAACCCACTCCAGTATTCTTGCCTGGAAAATCTCATGGACGGTGGAGCCTGGTAGGCTACTGTCCATGGGGTCGCAAAGAGTCGGACACGACTGAGCAACTTCACCTCAAAGGATCATAGGTTGCATTTAAAAAGAAGCTGAATTTAATCTTGCCCAAGAAGCATGAAACAAATCAAATCGATTTGAACCAATTGTATGATGCACTTATCAAGACAACTGATAAAAATTGGTGGCTGAAAACAACAATTTATTACACTTATCAAAAAAAATAATCTTTTATAGGACTCTGTATGACAATTATCTCCAGTGCCTGTAATATACTCTTTACCATTCTCTAAAAGTTTACTGAACTAACTCAGTCCTCCTCTGATATACTGTAGCATTACATCTGTCATCTCATGTTATTACAATATTCACTGAAGCATTGTCCAAGGCCACTTCTTACAGCAGCTGAACTTCAAAAGGACACTAAAATATTTCCTTGTTAGGTATCTAGCTCTTAGTTTTCTATGCTGAGATCTAATAACTCTATAATTGCATTTCAACCATGAATTTACATAACTGAAAAACAGGGCATCACAAATGTATATTTGTAGTTCCCAAGATTGTGAAATGAAAACCAACTGACTCTATGATCAGATACCTAATTATGGACTTCTGAAATAATTTTGTGAAACATACAAAATATGGTTCAAAAATGACTCTCAATACTAGAAATCATTGGTTCAGGAAATAAGAAATATCTAACAGCCGTTGTTTTTAGACAAACAATGCTTTTGTATACGTTTCTTGCCTATCTCTCTTCAAAATTATCTTTACAACAGGAAATAATGTCTCTTATTTGAAGTACAATATCTAACAAGTGACTAAGAGATTTGGTGCTTGACATTGTTAAATTTGAAAAACAAATTACACTTACTTGCTAAACACTGAAAAATATGTTTGGTAGAAACAGATTGTTTTAGAATGTCAGTATATCATGTTAGTAATATAGGGACAATAGATGCATTCTTATCAACAGTTTAAAGTGAGTGTCTTTTTTTCCTTTTGCAGATGTTAAGAATAATTAACAGCATTTTAGCTGCATTACCCAAAGAACAATGAATAGTGTGCTATTATACATGATTTGATACTTTCATTAAACACCCACATTGGGGAAAAGGTTTGTCATCAAATATAAATATACCTATGTATGAACTTGGGCAAACTCTGGGAGATGGTGAGGGACAAGGAGGCCTGGCATGCTGTAGTCCACTGGGTTCCAAAGAGTAGGACACGACTTGGCGACTGAACAACTACAAAAATGTGCTTGAACAGCCACTGCTATATGCTCTTTTTTACTGGTGGTGGTATATAAATTGTCTTTTACAGTTCCATGCTTTGCAGATGCTAAATGTAGAGACAGTAATATAAATTTGTGTGCTGGCTCATTGGACCTTTCTTGATTCAAAGAAAATGGCATGTTATGTTACTAAGAAAACTGATCGGAAATAGCATCAGAACTGTCTAGCACATCTTCTGCTCTTTGGATTGTTGTTTTCCAACTGTAAATGATAATTCAATAAATGTTCACTATACATGCCAACAAGTCCTATATTGATTTTTCATGTTTGAAAATTTTGGTATCAAGATTTTGAACTTCCTATCTTTTTTGTGGGAAAGTGTGATAACATGAATTAAAGAGTTTATACTACCTGACTCAAAAATCTTCTAAGGTTTTTCGTCCCATTTCCCAAGATCAAAATGACATATTATATGATACTGAAGAGACAAACATATTGCCTGCTACTCATAGATAGGCTTAGTAAAAATACAATGATAAAAACGATCATAGAAAACATGAGTCAAGTATACCTGACAGTGTATTTGTATTATAACTAAAAAAAGTTTTTTTTAGAGCTGCCAAGGGTAATTTTCAAAAACTTTCCTTCACTGTAGTTTAGCCACACTTATTCTTCTTTGGAAGTATATTTCTACTTAATGTGTTTTATCTGTCATATGCTTTTTAACTTAGCTTTGCTCAATCAGCAAAGCACATGTTAGATGCCTCAACCAAACTCTTTACTAATTACAGCTTTAAACTAAAGCAGGAAGTGGATGGAATCAAATAGTTAACTTCATTAAAATGGTGACTCATATTATGTGATTTTAAAACCAGATAGGTTAGTCTCATGCCTAGGTAAGGATAAGAAGGACTTAAGCCTGATTTGGTTCCTGGACATTTACCATATTGAGTTAAGAGTACAGCTCTGTATAATAGATATGGCAACAAGGCATGCTAAAATAAAGTATAATATGACTGAAATACTCCAGGGACTTCAAAATATGATCAAACTGACCTTTTTCTTTCTGAAATGACTGTACCAATAAGTAAAACTGCTAATAAATAAATCCAAATGTAACCATAAATGTTAAAACTATCAGTTCTTAATTAATTAGCCAATGGAGAGTGAACTTTCGAGAAGATACTGTTTGTTTCATTCTATTATGCACAGTTGTGAAGAAGCAAATTCACATCTGTGTGATTCATCAACTTCTAGCATGACATCATTATTTATATCCCACTTGGAGGAAGTTCCTTATTTTTATTGTATACTGAATAACTACTGAATCTAGAGTAAGGAAAGCAAACGTACTAAGTATACAGTTAGAGAATCAAACAGATTATCTTAAATATAATTGTATTCTATAAATATTATGTAAACATGCTTCATATATGACTACTGTTTCACATTTTCTGGACTGTTTCTTAAAAAAGCATCACACATTTAACTTTCTCATACAGAGTTATGTGCTGTTGACTGCCTCCTAAGCAAATGCATAATGTTAACAATTTTTTT
>SJYT01052368.1:109292-152782 GCA_006410635.1 Cephalophus harveyi | reverse complement strand
AACAAAGATTTAAAAATATTTATTAATAATAACTTCACTAAAACTTACAGAAGATTGCTAAGATAAATGCAAAAGGTCCTAAGTAAATAAATGCTCATCAAATTTTAAAAAATCTATTATTTATATATCCATTCTTCCAAAAGAGATTTATATATCCAATGAAATGAAAAAAAGTAAAAGCAGACCTTTTTGAAGAAAAATACAAGTTATTTCTAAAGTTTATATGAAAATGCAAGGCATTTAAACTAGCCAACGCAATCCTAAAAAAAGAATAGTGCTGGAAAACCTATATTACCTTATCTCAAGATTTACTATACTGTTATAGTCAATAAGAGAGTGCAATCTTGGTACAGAAATAAACAAATTATTCCATGAGATATAATAGACTACCCAGAAGCAGTCCTACTTGTATACAACCAATTGATCTATCATCAATGGTATCTAAGCTTTTTAATGTGGAGAAGAGAGACTTTTAAACAAACAGTGTTCTCCGCAGACAAAAACACACACACACACACACACAAAAAAACAACTTTATCATTCCCTTACATCATATATAAAAACTAATTAAAGAGTAAATATAAATGCAAATATTATAGAGAAAAGAAAGATATGATGAAATCTTTCCTGTCTTTGATGGCAAGATTTCATTGTCTATGGCAAAGCACAGATGTTACCCAGAAAATGCTACCCATAAAATAAGAGTTGACACAATGAACTTTGGCAAAATAAAACATATTGCTCATCAAAAGCTGCCTTTAACAAAACTAACACAATGAACTTCGGCAAAATAAAACATACTGCTCATCAAAAAATACCTTTAACAAAACTAACAGGTAAGACACCAATGGTAAGGAAATGCTTAAATAAATACAACAGATGAAGATCTATAAAGCATTTCTATAACCTACTAATAAAATGAAAACAAAAACTGGCAAATGATTTGAAAAATTTCTTTGCAAAATAAAATATACTTATGGTTAACAAACTCATGGAAAAGTGTTCACTATTACTAGTCATAAGAAAAAAGTAAAGCAAAGACAAAATGAGATACTACTTAACACTCAATGGAATATCATGTTTAAAAAGACTGATTTGGAGCAACTGAAACACATACATTATTGGCAAATGTGTACAATGATATAAACACTTCAGAAACTAGTATAAAATTCTTTTCATAAAATTAAACTCTACTCTGTGACTCAGTGCTTGTGTGAGTGTATTTTTACATTTTTAGTCAAGAGTCTATCAGGCTACAGTCCATGCGGTCACAAATGAGTCAGATACAACTTAGTGAACTAAATAACAAATGTGTAACTGGCTTACCAAAGAAAACTTCTCTCTGAAGGATGAGAAGTAAAGGTGATGAAAGTGTACTCCAGAAAAACAAACACGTTCCTGCTGCCCTTAACTTCAGATAGCTGTGCTTAACTTTAGACATCTCAGGGATAATTTTTGTTCTTGAAAGAGTAGAGTATTCCAGGTGGCAAACTGGCCATCAGCAAATGATGTAGTAGGTTGCATAATCTTTAGAATCTTTTCTCTTCAGACTCTACTTCATTTGCCTTCCCTGACATCTCACCTTCCTTCCTGGACTCCCAAGAGCAGGTTGCACATGGCTGCTGTTCTCTGCTACAGTGTTAGCTGATAATTAAGATGATATCTGAACCCAAGGTGTTAGCTGACAAAGTTTAAAGTATCAACCCCCTTAGTGAATTTATACTTAAATAAGGGATTTTGAAAAACAAAATCCTTGTTTTGTCCTTTTCATTTTCAATGCTTAGTCTTTAATATGTTTTCCTTTATTCTGAAAAGATTTCTCTTCATAAAATTAGAATGAAACATCATATTTATATCTAAATTGATCAGTTCCATTATTGACCACATTATACCTATAGTTTTAATTACAATAATTATACATTATATATTATAATAAGTATAGATTATCACTGCATTTATTTCTTTCAGTCAATGCTTTCAACCATTAAAATGACTATCAGTAACTTTAGTTGATATATTAAATCAAAGTATGACTGACCATAGGATTCTCAGCCTCCACCCATATGAATAAAATTTTAGTGATTCCTGAATCAAATAAAAATTCCATAAATCCTCAAGACAAGTACTTTATCAATACTCTTAATTGTATCCATGTATGTTCTAATTAACTACTTGCAGGGAAGGGAATATCATAACTTTGGAGACTGACAATACTTTTGTTCATTTAAGAAGTCTCTGTTTATTTCAAGAGCCATTCTTCTATGATTTTTGTAGAAATATTATTTTTAAAGTAGAATTGTCTGACCAACACCACTTTCCTAGATGTACACTTTGCCATGTACTCTTTGTAAAAAGATTTTTATACCACCTATGACTTTCATATCTAGGTAAAATATTCCTAAGGATTTCATATAAATTTATTTTTAGATGATTCATCATTCTGCTCCTTTCATCTGAAATAACTTAATTTTTCTGCTTTTAATTTATTTCCAGCCATGAATATTGAGGATCAGTTATTGATAAGATAGGTAAGACTGAATCATAGCTATCCTTGTTTGCTAATTATGAGTGGAAAATCAACTGCATCTTTGGACTGTGGATACAGAGGTTTAATCTGGCATCAGTGCAAAAGGAAATATATGTGCTCAATCGTGAAGTCTTGTCTGACTCTCTGCAATGCCATGTTCTGTAGCCTGCAAAAATCCTTTAGTCCATGGGATTTCCAGGCAAGAATACTGGGGTGGTTGCCATCCCCTCCTCTGGGAGATCTTCCCAATCCAGGAATTGAGCCTATGTCTCCTGCATCTCCTGCATGGGCAGAAGGATTCTTTACCAGTGAGCCAATAGGAAGACTACAAAAGGATGTAGAGGATATCGAAAGTCAGAAGACGATATTAAGGGCATGATGACAATGTGACACAGTGAAAATACAGGAGTGACTAGAGTTATACTGAAGATACAATAGAAGCCATGTTATTAGACAAATAATTAACTATGGAAAAATATTATGACAGAATTAGGTTAGGGTGGGTATGAATATAGAACTAGCACTAACTGAAATTTGAGGATAATTAGATCAGGTTTAGGAAGATGAATTCAGACTGAAGAATGTGGAAACTGAGATATCAGAAAGATACTTAGAAATATTTTGAAGGAAATATGGAATTTAAAAGGTGACCTTCAGAGTAGGTATGCCTAGAGGTTGATATTCCAGAATTCAACTTATTAGAATTTAAAAGTAATTTTTGATTCCAAGAGTATTTTTGTCAGTTCAGATTGGCATAACAAAACACCATCATTGAGAGGCTGAAACAATAAGACCTTATTTCTAACAGTTCTGGAGTCTGGGAAGTCCAAGATCAAAGTGAGGATAGATTCAGTATCTTGTGAGAGGTTGCTACCTGGTTTGTAGATGAGAGTCTTCCCACTGTATCCTCTTATGGCAGAAAGCAGAGAAAGAAGCACAAATTTTATAAGGCTTTTTATAAAGGCAGTAACTTTACCATGAGGGCTATAACCTCATGACTTAATTACCTCCCAAAGGCTCTATCTCCAAACATTGTCATTTGGGGAGTAAAGTTTTAATATATGAATGGAGGGTGGTAAATACGCAGTCTATAACAAAGAGAGGATACCATAACCAAGGGCAACCTGTAGACAGGTAAAAATCTTGAGGAATATACAAATATAACACATGGGAGGAAGGAATACCAACTGAAGAGATTAATAAATAATCAGAGAATTATGATGAGTCTGATATAAAATTCACAGAAAATGACAGATCAAGAATACTGAGATGGGGGAGATATATCAAGATGACAGAAGAGAGGACATGGAACTCAGTCTCCTATCCCAATAAGCACATCATTTTTTTGTGTGTCAAATCAAACACAAACACAAAATTGTTCCACATACAAGTGGAACAACTCTCACTGAAAAATAGCTGGAAATTGGCAGAAAGGCTTCTTCACAATCAAGACTGTAAGAAAAATCCACAGGTACTTGAGTAAGAAGAAAATAAAAGCAATCAGTTCTGGACCTATGCCCCTGGAATGGAACTCAGAGGAAAGGGGAGAATAATGGGTAGAGATCTGCCCTGAGAAGCATGCTATGAGAGGGGGTATTACAATACCAATACAGGGTATTCCAGTCCTGGAATCCTACAAAAGAGAGAAAGCCATGCTTGAGTGGTTGGGGGATCACTGGGCAGTGAGTAGCCTGAATTCCAATCATGAAGAGCAAGCCTACACTGGTTTGCCCCTAAGATAGGGCAGATAGGGCAGAGAAACGACTGTGACAGTGTCTGCTGTTTTTCTGCCACCACCTTGATTTGTGCCCTAGGCCCAGCCAAGTGAATGCTCCAGCATTACTTAAGGTAATAGAGTGGCACTGGATCCAGAGCTGACACAATGGGGGAGAAAACTGTACCCTGGAAGAAAGTCATTCTGCTTCTGAAGCCTGGGTGGGGTGGCAGCAGCAATAGAAGCTGCTTTTCCACACACTAATAGTGAACTATCAAAGAAAAAAAAAAGTCCTGTTTAAAATCTCAGCAAAAATAATAAAATACATTGTTTATTAGGTTAAGAAAGTTAATTTTATTCCTATTCTGTAAACTAAAAACATCAATAAAGGAAATAGAAAAAATAAATGAAAAGGTACCCTATGCCTTTTGATTTAAAAAGTTAATATTGCTAAAATGGCCATACTACTCAAAGCAATCTGTAGATTTAATTCAACTCCTATCAAAATAGCCATGACATTTTTCACAGAAATAGAAAAAATAATCTGTAAATTCATATGGAACCACAGAAGACCCCGAATTACCAAATAAATCTTGAGGGAAAAAAAAAAAAAAAAAACCAAGCTGGAGGTGTCACATTCCCAAATTTCAGACTTCAGACTATACTATGAAGATATAGTAATCAAAACAGCCTGGTACTGGCACAAAACAGAAACATAGATCAATGGAACAAAACAGAGAGCCCAGAAATAAAACTCATGCACCAATCCTCAATAAATCCACAGCAAGAGGAAAGAATGACAAATGACAAAAAGACAATCTCTCCAAAAATTGGAGCTGGAAAAACTGGACAAATGCAGTTAAAGGACTGAGATTACAACATTTTTTCACACAATTTATAAAAATAAACTCAAAATGGATTAGAGACCTAAATGTAGTCAGAAGCCATAAAACTTCTAGAAAAGAACATAAGTAGAATACTCTTTGATATATATCATAGCAATATTTTTTTGGATCTGTCCCTTGAAGCAAAAGAAACAAATGCAAAAATAAACCAGTGGGAACTTTTATTAAATGCAAAAGCATTCTCCACAGCAAAAGAAACCATCAACAAAACAAAAAACAATGAAAATAAATTCATTCTATTGAATGGGAAGAATATTTTCAAATATGACAGACACGGGGTTAATATTCAACATAAACACACAGCTCATACAATTCAATATTAAAAAAATAAACAATCCATCAAAATATAGGCTGAAGCCCTGAATAGACATTTGACAAAATATATATAGATGGCTATTAGGCACAGAAACAGATGTTCAACAATGCTAAGCATTAAGGAAATGCAAATCAAAATGACAATGAGATATCACCTCCCTTCCATCAGAATGGCATAATCAAAAACTCTACAAATAATTTTTTTTAATTGGAGAATAGCTTCACAATGTTGCATTGGATTCTGCCTTACAACACACATTAGCCATAGGTATATGTGTGTGTACATCCTCACCATCTTGAACCACCCTCTCAAGAGGTTGTCGTTCCATCCCTCTAGGCTGTCACAGAGCACCAGGTTGGACATTCTGTGTTATATTACAGCTTCCCATTAGCTACTTTACTCATGGTACTCTCTCAATTCATCCCACCCTCTCCTTCCTTACTATAATCACTAGACCTTCCTCTATATTTGCATCTCTATTCCTCCCTTGTAAATAGGTTTATCAGTACTATTTTCCTAGAAGCACCGTTTACAATCACCAGGACATGGAAGCAATCTATATGTTCACTGACTAATAAATGGATAGATATTGTGGGACATACATACACTGGATATTAGCCATAAAAAAAGGAACAAATCTGAGTCAATTGAAATAAGATGAATGAATCTAAAACCTGTTATACAAGTAAGTCAGAAAGAGAAAGCCTTCAATTAAAAAAAAAAGGAGAGAGAGAATAGAAAACATGCCGTATTAAAAGTATCATTAATATGTACCAAGTCCTGTACTAACTGCTTTATATACGTTATCTCCCTTAAAATGACAGAATCTCTTTAAAAGGTTATCATCAGCCACACGAGTAAAAAGCCTCAGACACTTTAACTTATCTAAAGGTTTCTGTACGGAAATTGGTGAAGCTGAATTTTAATTTTAGGCTTATGTGAGTGTGGTTTAATCACTAAATTGGATTACCGTCACTAATGACTGTAAGATAAGACTGAAAATGAAAAAGGGCCAAAAGTATTTGTTAACTAAACAGTGATCTTCTAAAGACCAGTTTGGATTATTTACCAGGATAGCTCAGTCAAAAGGAACTGAGATGTGACTGGGCAGTAGAGAGTGTAGAAAACAAGAAATTTAACACTGCAATAAAGAGATAGTTTAGCTTGATAGGTTACTGGAGTAGAATGAAGAACATCTTATATTAAATGTCCTTTTTTTTTTTTTTTTAACGATTAGGGAAACTAGAAAACTGCTGCATGTTAACAGAATCATTTCACATTTGTGGTATAAGTGGTTCTATGGGTCATTGACTCAGAGATGAAAACTGACACAATTGAATAGCAATCTATGCTCACTGAGGCATCACTAGGAAATGACCTAAATTAGATAGCTCTTGTTAAAAGTAATTACATACATGAGATTAAAGAAAGTGAAATGTCAAAATACTAGACAGAAATAAAAAAGAATCATCCAAATCTTGTGGAAAAATAATACCTGTGTTTTTAAAGATGTATTGCTGCTGCTAAGTCGCTTCAGTCGTGTCCGACTCTGTGCGACCCCAGAGACGGCAGCCCACCAGGCTCCCCCATCCCTGGGATTCTCTAGGCAAGAATACTGGAGTGGGTTGCCATTTCCATCTCCAATGCATGAAAGTGAAAAGTGAAAGTGAAGTCGCTCAGTCATGTCCGACCCTTAGTGACCCCATGGACTGCAGCCTACCAGGCTCCTCCATCCATGGGATTTGCCAAGCAAGAGTTCTGGAGTGGGGTGCCATTGCCTTCTCCTAGTATCTATAAAACTTCGACTGTACCACTTCCTGATATAGATTCATGCTGTGTGCTGTGCTTAGTCGCTCAGTTGTGTCCAACTCTTTGTGACCCCATGGATTGTAGCCCACCAGGCTCCTCTTTTCATGGGGGTTCTCTAGGCAAGAATACTGGAACGCATTGCCATGCCTCCTCCAGGGAATCTTCCCAACCCAGGGACTGACCCCAGGTCTCCTGCATTGAAGGGAGACTTTTTACCATCGGAGCCACTAGGGAAGCCCCAATATAGATGTATAATTTATAAGAATCTGAAAAAATACACATATTCTTATAAAAAGACAGGATGATGGCTTTTAAAATTTAAAAGAAAGTGGGAGAGACTTGATTTTATTTTTTTAATTCCAGGACATTAGTAACTTTACAAAAGATTGTGCTATACCATAGTAGCATCATTCACAGCACATCTAGCTAAGAGCCACTGTTGGGCACTAGTGAGTAAATTTGTATGATAGATATTTTGATTGAAGATTCTAATTAATTGACAGCATTATTTGAACTTCAAAAGAACAAAACTATTAGAATATAAGATAGGATAGTGGTATGTTTTGAAATATTTCAATTGACACAGCCCTTAAAGATATAAGGCAAATTTATTATTTCTTAATATTTATAGCTTCATTTTTCTAATGCACAGAAGATAAGTACTTTTTCATGCTGTGGTAGTTAGTCTGTAATTAAATCAAACAGTTAGGTACTCTAATATACTAAAAGACATTTTTGACACAAATAATATAGCTTAAGACAATATTCAAATATAAACATATACAAAAAGCACATTAAATAGTTCTCCAGGGGCAGGGTAGGGGAAAAGGGTACATACACACACACAAACACACACATACATACAGACACACCCTTTGTCCAGGTGTGGTCATATGACCACATTATCACCAATGCTATGCGAGAATAAATGAAATTTGCACTCACATGACGGCCTCTTCTGCCCATAGGAAACTGTTTCTTTGGGTCTTCTATTTTTCCAGATATGATGTCACCCAATTCCGATTATGCTAAAGAATATAATTATCCTGGAGAGACCAGAACAACAACATGAAAGAAGAAATTGTTGTTCAGTCACTAAATCATGTCCAAAATTTTATGACCCCATGAGCTATTGCACACCAGGCTTCTCTGTCCTCTACTGTCTCCCAGTGTGTGCTCAAATTCATATCCATTGAATTGGTAATGCTATCTAACCATCTAATCCTCTATCACCCGCTTCTCTTCCTATCTTCAATCTTTCCTAGCATCAGGGTCTTTCCCATTGAGTAGGCTCTTCCCATCAGTTGGCCAAAGAACTGGAGCTTAGGCAATAGTCCTTTCAAAAAATACTCAGGGTTGATTTCCTTTAGGATTGACTAGTTTGATCTCCTTGAAATATAAGGGACTTTCAAGAGTCTTCTACAGCACAACAATTTGACTACTGGAAAAATGAAAGCTTTGCGTATATGGATCTTTGTTGGCAAAGTGACGTTGCTGCTTTTTAATATGCTGTCTAGGCTTGTCACAGATTTCCTTCCAGGGAGCAAGTGTCTTTTAATTTCATGGCTGCAGTCACCATCTGCTGTGATTCTGGAGCCCAAGAAAATAAAATCTGTCACAGCTTCCACTGTTTCCCCTTTTATTTGCCATGCAGTAATGTGACTGTATACCATGATCTTACTTTATTTTTTTAAATGTTGAGTTTCAAGCCAGCTTTTGCACTTCCACCTTCATCAAGAGGCTCTTTAGTTCATCTTCACTTTCTGCCATTAGAGTGGTATTATCAACATATCTGAAGTTGTTGATATTTCTCCTAGCACTCTTGACTCCAGCTTATGATTCATCGAGCTTGGCATTTTGCACAATGAATTCTGCATACAAGTTTAAAAAGCACGGTAACAATTGTCTTGTAATCTTTTCCTAATTGGAACCAGTCACTTATTCCATATTAAGTTCTAACTGTTGATTCTTGACCTGCATACAGGTTTCCCAGGAAGCAAGTAAGGTAGTCTAGTATTCCCATCTCTTCAAAATTTTGCAAAGTTTGTTATGATCCACACAACCAAAGACTATAGCATAGTCAATGAAGCAGAAGTAGACTTTTTTCTAAAATTCCTTTGCTTTCTCCATGATCCAATGATTGTCGTCAATTTGATCTCTGTTTCCTCTGTCTCTTTGAAACCCAGCTGCACATCTGGAATTTATAAATTGGCATACTGCTGAAGCCTGAGTTCAGTTCAGTTGCTGAGTTGTGTCCAACTCTTTGCAATGCCATGGACTACAGCACACCAGGATTCCCTGTCCATCATCAACTCCTGGAGCTTACTAAATCTCATGTCCATTGAGTCAGTGATGCCATCTAACAATCTCATCCTCTATTGTCCCCTTCTTCTCCTGCCTTCAATCATTCCCAGCATCAGGGTCTTTTCAATGAGTCAGTTCTTCGCATCAGGTGGCCAAAGTATTGGAGTTTCATCTTCAGCATCAGTCCTTCCAATGAACATTCAGGACTGATTTCCTTTAGGATGGACTGGATCACTTCATGGGAAAAGTCATTAAGACCTTTTTTGTATAGATCTGTGTATTCTTGTCACCTTTTCTTAATCTCTTCTGCTTCTGTGAGGTCTTTACCATTTCTGTCTTTTATTGTGTCCATGTTTGTATGAAATGTTCCCTTGATATCTAAAGTATTCTTGAAGTGATAGATCTCTACCCTTTCTCATTCTGTTGTTTTCCTCTAACTTTGCAATGTTCCTTTAAGAAGGCCTTCATATCCCTTTAAGCTATTCTCTGGAACTCTTCATTCAGTTGGGTGTATTTTTCCCTTCTCCCTTGCCTTTCATATCTTCTTCTTTCCTTGTAAACCTCCTCACATAACCACTTTGCCCTTCTGCATTTACTCTTCTTTGATATGATTTTGGTCATTTCCTCCTGTATAATGTTATGAACCCCTGTCCATAGCTCTTCAGGCACTCTGTCTACCAGATGTAATCCTTTGAATCTAATTGTCACCTTCACTGTATAATCATAAGGGATTTGATTTGGTGGCTCAGAGGTTAAAGTGTCTGCCTCCAATGCAGGAGACCCGGGTTCGATCCCTGGGTCGGGAAGATCCCCTGGAGAAGGAAATGGCAATCCAGTCCAGTATTCTTGCCTGGAGAATCCCATGGACGGAGAAGCCTAGTAGGTTACAGTCTATGGGGTCGCAAAGAGTCGGACACGACTGAGCGACTTCACCTTCACTTTCACCTTCACCTTCATACCCGAATGGACTAATGGTTTTCCCTACTTTTTTCAATTTAAGCCTCAATTTGATGATTTGAGCCACAGTCAGCTCCAGGACTTGTTTTTACTGACTGAATGGAGCTTCTCCATCTTCAGCTATCAAGAACATAATAAATCTGATTTCAGTATTGACCATCTGGTGATATCCATGGATACAGTCGTCTTTTGGGTTGTTGGAAAAGGGTGTTTGCTATGACAAGCATGTTATCTTGACAAGACTGTTAGCCTTTTGCTTTCTTCATTTTGTACTCCAAGGCCAAACTCACTTGCTATTCCAGGTATCTCTTGACTTCTTCCTTTTGCATTCCAATCTCCTATGAAGAAATGGACATTTTTTTTTTTTTTTTTTTTTGGTGTTAGTTCTATAAGATGATTCAGGTCTTCATAGAACCATTAGACTTCAGCTTCTTTGGCATCAGTGGTTGGGGCATAGACTTGGATTATTCTGATAGTTGGATGGTTTGCCTCAGAAATGAAACCAAGATTATTCTTTCATTTTTGAGGCTGCACCCAAGAACTGCACTTTGGACTCTAATCTTGGCTATGAAAGAAGACATGGGGGTCCATAAATGATCTCATCTAACAGAACTGCCTCGGTAGCATAGATTTATCAGATTCTGATAGAAGGAGGAAAAATAATAATCTTCTTATATAAGCCACTGCACTATTCTGAGCTACATCAGAACTCTAAGGGGACATGCATGAAATGTATTTGCCTTGTCAATTATCACAGAAGTAGATATAATGGTCATTTCAATTAAATTCACCCATTCCAGTCCATTTTAGTTCACTGATTTCTAAAATGTCGATGTTCACTCTTGCCATCTCCTATTTGACCACTTCCTTGATTCGTGGAGCTAACATTCCAAGTTCTATGCAATATTGTTCTTTACAGCATTGGACTTTCCTTCCATCACCACTCACATCCACAACTGGGTGTTGTTTTTGCTTCGTCTCCATCTTTTCATTCTCTCTGGAGCTATTTCTCCACTGTTCTCTAGTAGCATATTGGGTACCTACTGACCTGGGGAGTTCATCTTTCAGTGTCCTATCTTTTTTGCCTTTTCATACTGTTCATGCGGTTCTCAAGGAAAGAATACTGAAGTGGTTTGCCATTCCCTTTCCATTGGACCACGTTTTGTCAGAATTCTCCACCATGACCTGTCTGACTTGGGTGGCCTTACATGGTATGGCCCATAGTTTCATTGAACTAGACAAGGCTATGGTACATGTGATCAGTTTGATTAGTTGTCTGTGATTGTGGTTTTCATTCTGTCTGCCCTCTGATGGATAAGGATAAGAGACTTACGGAAGTTTCAATATGGAAAAGACTGACTGAGGAGGAAACTGGGTCTTGTTCTGATGGGCGGGGCCATGCTCAGTAAATCTTTAATCCAATTTTCTGTTGAATGTCGGGGCTGGGTTCCTTCCCTGTTGTTTGACCTGAGGCAAAACTATGGTGGAATATGAAGATAATGNGAGACTTACGGAAGTTTCAATATGGAAAAGACTGACTGAGGAGGAAACTGGGTCTTGTTCTGATGGGCGGGGCCATGCTCAGTAAATCTTTAATCCAATTTTCTGTTGAATGTCGGGGCTGGGTTCCTTCCCTGTTGTTTGACCTGAGGCAAAACTATGGTGGAATATGAAGATAATGAAGATAATGAAGATAATGGCTACCTCCTTCAAAAGTTCCCCTGCAGCCCCTGACCCTGCAGCAGGCCACCACTGACCCGCACCTCTGCAAGAGACTCCTGCACATTCATGGGCAAATCTGGGTTAGTCTCTTGTGTGGTCACTGTTCCACAACACAGATAACCATTATATCTACTAGATTTAACTCGGATGACCATTATATATACTATTATGGGCAAGAATCCCTTAAAGCAAATGGAGTAGCCCTCATAGTCAATTAAAGAATCTGAAACGCAGTACTTGGATGCAATCTCAAAAACAACAATGATCTCTGTTCATTTCCAAGCAAACCATTCAATATCACAGTAATCCAAGTCTATGACCCAACCAGTAATGCTGAAGAAGCTGAAGTTGAATGATTCTAGGAAGAACTACAAGCCCTTTTAGAACTAACAACCAAAAAAGATGTCCTTTTCATTATAAGGGAATGGAATGCAAAAGTAAGTAGTCAAGAGATACCTAGAGAAACAGGCAAATTTGGCCTTGGAGTACAAAATGAAGCAGGTCAAAGGCTAACAAAGTTTTGTCAAGAGGACGCACTGGTCATAGCAACAGTCATAGCTCTTTCAACAACACAAGAGAAGACTCTACACATGGGCACCACCAGATGGTCAATACTGAAATCAGATTGATTATATTCTTTGCAGCCAAAGAAGGAGAAAATCTATACAGTTACCAAAAGCAAGCTTGGGAGCTGACTGTGGCTCAGATCATGAACTCCTTATTAACAAATTCAAACTTAAATTGAAAAAAGTAGGGAAAAACCACTAGACCATTTAGGTATAACCTAAATCAAATCCCTTATGATTATACAGTGGAAGTGAGAAATAGATTTAGGGGATTAGGTCTGACAGACAGAGTGCCTGAAGAACTATGGATGAAGGTTAATGGCATTGTACAAGTGGCATTGATCAAGACCATTCCCAAGAAAAAGAAATGCAAAAAGGCAAAATGGTTGTCTGAGGAGGCCTTACAAATAGCTGAGAAAAGAAGAGAATCTAAATGCAAAAAAAAAAAAAAAAAGAAAGAAATAGCCATGTGACTGCAAATTTCCAAATAGCAAGGAGAGATAAGAAAGCCTTCCTCCATGTTCCATGAAATGAAATAGAGGAAAACAATAGAATAGGAAAGATTAGAGATCTGTCCAAGAAAATTAGAGATACCCAAAAAACATTTCCTGCAAAGATGGGCACAATAAAGTACAGAAATGGTATGTACTTAAGGAGAAGATATTAAGAAGAGGTTGCAAGAATACACAGAAGAATTATACAAAAAGATCTTCATGACCCAGATAACCACGATGGTGTGATCACTCACCTAGAGCCAGGCATCCTGGAATGTGAAGTCCAATGGGCCTTAGAAAGCATCACTATGAACAAAGCTAGTGGAGGTGATGGAATTCCAGTTGAGCTGTTTCGAATCCTAAAAGATGATGCTGTGAAAGTGCTGCACTCATTATGCCAGCAAATTTGGAAAACTCAACAGTGGGCACAGGACTGGAAAAGGTCAGTTTTCATTCCAATCCCAAAGAAAGGTGATGGCAAAGAATGTTCAAAGTAGTACACAATTGCACTCATCTCACATAATAGCAATGTAATGCTCAAAATTCTTCAAGCTAGGCTTCAACAGTACGTGAACTGTGAACTTCCAGACATTCAAGTTGGATTTAGAAAAGAAAAGCCAGAGGAACCAGAGATCAAATTGCCAACATCCACTGAATCATTGCAAAAGCAAGAGAGTTCTAGAAAAAACATCTACTTCTGCTTTATTGACTACTCCAAAGCCTTTGACTTTGTGAAAGTGAAAGTGAAGTCACTCAGTCATGTCCGAGTCATTGCGACCCCATGGGCACCAGGCTCCTTCGTCCATGAGATTTTCTAGGCAAGAGTACTGGAGTGGGTTGCCATTTCCTTCTCCAGGGAATCTTCCTGATGCAGGGATAGAACCCAGGTCTCCTGCATTATAGACAGATGCTTTACCGTCTGAGCCACCAGGGAAGTAGATCACAATAAACTTGAAAATTCTTAAAGTGATGGGAATACCAGACCACCTGACCCGCCTCCTGACAAATTTGTATGCAGGCCAAAAAAGCAACAGTTAGAACTGGACATAGAACAACAGACTGTTTCCAAACTGGGAAAGGAGTACGTAAAGGCTGAATATTGTCATCCTGCTTATTTAACTTTTATACAGAGTACATCATGCAAAATGCTGGACTGGACGAAGCACAGCTGGAATCAAGACTGCTGGGAGAAATATCAATAACCTCAGATATTCAGATGATACCACCCTTATGACAGAAAGTGAAGAAGAACAGAAGAGCCTCTTGAGGAAAGTGAAATAAGAGTGAAAATGATGGCTTAAAACTCATCATTCAGAAAACTAAGATCATGGCATTTGGTCCCATCACTTCATGGCAAATAGATGGAAATAATGGAAACAATGAGAGACTTTATTTTGGAGGGCTCGAAAATCACTGCAGATGGTGACTGCAGCCATGAAATTAAAAGACACTTGCTCTTTGGAAGAAAAGCATTGACCAACCTAGACAACATATTGAAATGCAGAGATATTGCTTTGCCAACAAAAGTCCGTCTAGTCAAGGCTATGCTTTTTCCAGTAGTCATGTATGGATGGGAGAGTTGGATTATAAAGAAAGCCGAGTGCCGAAGAACTGATGTTTTTGAACTGTGGTGTTGGAAAAGACTCTTGAGAGTCCCTTGGACTGCAAGAAGATCCAACCAGTCCATCCTAAAGGAGATCAGTCCTGACTATTCATTGAAAGGACTGATGCTGAAGCTGAAACTCCAATACTTTGGCCACGTAATGCAAGGAACTGACTCATTGGAAATTGCCCTGTTGCTGGGGAAGATTGAAGGTGGTAGGAGTAGGGGATGACAGAGAATGAGATTGTTGGATGTCATCACTGAATCGATGGACATGAGTTTGAGTAAGCTCTGGGAGCTCGTGATGGACTGGGAAGCCTGGCATACTGCAATCCAGGAGTCGCAAAGAATTGGACATGACTGAGCAACTGAACTAGACTGAACTGTTAATTACCAACACTAATAGGTGATATTCACATGCAGGCTAAAACTCCTGTACCACCAGCTAACACTAATAAAGCATAATCAGATGTGTCACTGATTATGATGTTTGCATTGTTTTTTGGGGATGTTTAAAAATTAGTAAATAGTTAAAATCTCTTAAAATCCTCCATTTTCTTTTTAACTTCTATAAATTAGAAAAAGAAAGCTCTTCTGCTTCTTCCTTCAAAAATGCATCCCAGAGGCACCCAGTTAATAGTTTGGTGCCTTCTCTCACCCAGGTGATACAAATAACTCTCCATATAAAAACATATATACCAATTTATAATGCATTTATAAAATAAAATATTATGACACATACCATTCAACAACTTAATTTTTCATTTCCCAAAATATCATGAATAGATTCTTAATCCAGAAATTACAGACATAAATTATCGTATTTTGGAATGCTCCTTAGTTTTCTGTTTTTCTACTATATTTAGAGTCATTTGCCACAGTCATTTAAACTGCTGCCAATATTTTGCGATCATTATGTTACATTTATTATGTAATAAATGATACCTAGGCAGACACAATCCAGTACTCTTGCCTGGAAAATCCCATTGATGGAGGAGCCTGGTAGGCTGCAGTCCATGTGGTCACTAAGAGTTGGACATGACTGAGCGACTTCACTCTCACTTTTCACTTTCATGCATTGGAGAAGGAAATGGCAACCTACTCCAGTGTTCTTGCCTGGAGAATCCCAGGGACGGAGGAGCCTGGTGGGCTGCCGTCTATGGGGTCGCACAGAGTCGGACACGACTGAAGCGACTTAGCAGCAGCAGCAGGAGGCAGACACATAAATAAATATGTCTTTATGTATTAATGCTAGAATCCTATAAGTATTATTATCTCCCCATGAAAAAGCATAGTTCATACTAAAATTTTCCTTCTAAGATGGTAGATCCAAGTTATAGCCATATAATTAACATATATGAATGTCTATCCTTCATTGTCCTACCACCAAATGTTAGGTCTTCACTTTCAGAATGTAATTAATTAAGTAAATAGTAATAGTAAGTAACTTGGCTTGATCAGACACATACACACAGGGTATGCATAAAATTTAAAAAAGTATAAGGAAAATAATTTAAATATAAGGTCAGTGAGTAAAGTTGCTAGCAGGTGTGATATGCTGTTATCTATCTATCTCTCAATGTGTGTTTGACATATACATAACTTCTTATCAAAAAGTAAACAATAATTGTTTCACCTTTTTAATTTTTAAAAAGTCATTTGGTATAAAGATTGTCCTTTTGTTCATACTGATGCTCTAGAAGCATCATATGGTATAATTTGGAGGTACACGATCACAATAATTGAAATATGATTATATCTAAATTGCTTTCACAATTACTAAGGCTTGAATTCATTTATTTTGGTGAACATAAGTGGGGGGGGGCACAGTCACAAATATAAATAATGTATCCCCTGCTGTTCATGGTAACAAACCAAGTACCACACAGGTATGAAGCTAATATAAAGGACGTTAACTTTCAAAGGTTCCCATTTGGAATTCTGTTTAAAAAATTAACATTAATGAAGAAGCTGATCTTGATTGAAAATAACTTTATATTTCTTTGATATATTTCTATTTTCCTCTTCTACTTTTTGTTTATTTGTGGGGTTGGGGAATTAAGCAGTTCTTTTCAGAAACAGTAAAAGACAAGTGGTTAGAAAATACAACCTAGTAAAATAATTGAGAAATCTGAGATGATGTTAAATGAATGGGGCTTTAAAAGAGGACACTTAATGGACCTGATTTTCCCAGGATCTGGGAAAATCTATATGGGGTTTTTAGAAAAGTGACTATATAGAAGTCATTAGTGAAGATGTCTGCAACAAAAATGAAATGCACAATGTGTATTGCTGGAAAAATCAGAAAAATAGTAAATAAATATCCCGTCAAACATAGGCTTTGTCATTCAGACATCAGAAGCTTTCATACCAAGTAGCAAACTCTTTAAAAGAAATGGAAGCAAATCACAATAGAGGGTATTGTTCAATTTAAAAATTTATAAGATCCTTGCTTCCACACAGAAAAGTAATACAGTGCAGAACAACACCAAATTACCATTCTGCCCTCATGCTATGCCTGAGGAGTATTACTAGTAGGGAGACAGGTTTCAGATGACATCAGAGAAATGTAGAGAGCAAATGTGCATATAAAATTTACAGTTGTGCTTGTTTAATTAGATGACAGTAACAGCAGCAAACAATAGTAAAGCATGGAAAAGTGTTAATGAGATTCAAATAAATCAGATATCACTGTTGGGCTGCAGATAAGAGATAAGCCCCAGTATATCTGCATTTTAATCAGCCTGATCACAGTTTTGATGAATGTGCCAAAGGAACTGTTCTTTGCCCTGTTTTCACAGTGAGTGAAAGGCAACAAAATGAACGGTTTTGATTCTCACACTTCCTGACAGATGAGTCACATGGGATTAATGCTGGAATTCATTAAAGCTAGAATTAGATTAATAAATTCTAGGATTCCTTAGAATCCAAAGAGCTAAGGATCATATTTCACTTGATGTATGCATTGCCATGTTAAAAATGTGATACATAGAAGTCTGGTTAGCTACTTAACTGATTTTTGACACCTGGGCAGAACTTGAGTATGTGACTATGGTGTGTGTGTGTGACTTGCAAAAATATATACCTAACACATATGTAAACACACAGATAACACAATGCATGCCATTTTCCCAAGGAAAATATTCTGAACCATATACATTAATTTTATTGTCACTGAATAAAAACTAGAGCTTTGAAATAAAGACTTGTTCTCATTAGCTAACTATGCAGTAGCCAAGTCTCTAGAATCATAAGGTTCATTAAGAAGATAAACTGTCTTATTAGGCAAATATTTACCAATGAATTGACTACTTAAAAATGTCTCCAAGTAAATACTTAGCACTTAACATTAAAATTTATTTCAGATAGATGTTGCCCATCAATTTTTACTGAATCTCAGATGCACAGACATCTGAAAGTATAGTACAAATATAGAAGGAAATGAAACCAACTTTACATTATAGATCTAAAGAAAGATGCAAGATTCCTTGAGGCTGATGGAATTGTTGCTGAATTACCCAAATCACCTAGAAGACAATGACAAAGGAGTCTTTTTAAGGATGAAAATGGGTAGAGTTGAAGTTAGTTTGACAACAATGTTTGACATTTCAAAAGAAAACATTTTGAGAATCAAAAGATCCAAGACCTTAGAAAAGCTGTGAAAGATCCTGAAATATTTTTCTAAATAACAATCTCCTGAACTTGCTTCAGAACTGAAGATGAAGCAAGAGATGCTTTATCACAGCATTAAACAATGCTTTCAGAAACCAAATTTAATCATTAACTTTATTCTTTATTATTCGTGAATTAATAATCATGTTTATCCTAATCATTAGGTCATATATATAACTAGAAATCAAAATTTTTGCTCAACATATGCAAAAATATTTTTTATAAATTAAGCTATATTTTAAAGATAATATCCCAAGCAAACTCATTTTCATAATTTACTATGAATTTACTACTCTTTAAGTGGATCCTCTTTCAGTTACTTTTTAAAGAACAACATTTGTCATTAGATAATAAATTCTATCTGTGCATATGATGTTAAGTTTAAACCAATCTGAATTTATCTGACTGACTTCTTTAGGTTAAGATGCCAACTATCAATATTTCATTAGCTTGGGCATGAAAAAGACACAGCTGCCCTACAGAAGTTCACAGTTTAATTAGCGACTCATTTTCAGCTCCTAGAAAATGTCCATCATTCCCTGCTACGAGGCCCTCTCCACAGAAATGTAGTTTGCTCCTTCAAAGCCAGAAAAAGAATATCTCTGCAACTCTGAATCTCCGATTATCTTTGTTTCTAACTTCTGGAACAGATTTAAAGGGCTCACAAGATTGGGTCAGACCCATCCATACAATCTCTTTCTTGGTATAGCAAAGAGTGATTAGTAACCGATCTCACGTGGGTAAATTTCTTTTTTCCATGTCATAGAATGTAATCACTAGAAGATATCACTTATATTCACAAGTTGTACCCACAATCAAGGGCAGAGATGTATGTATTGTGTGTACTCCAGGTGGTGGGAATCAAAAAGTCACATTTTTTAGCATCTCCACTGCTCCCATCATAGTCTTTCAGTACTGGGAAGCTACCAAGCTTAGATGGTAGGAAAAACGTTTTCCAAAATTCTAATTTCACTTTGACAACTCAAAATTTCTCTCTAAATAAATACTCAGTTCAGTTCAGTTGCTCAGTCATGTCCAACTCTTTGCAGCCCCATGAATCGCAGCACGCCAGTCCTCCCTGTCCATCACCAACTCCCTGATCCATCCCCTACTCAAATCCATGTCCATCGAGTCGGTGATGCCATCCAGCCATCTCATCCTCTGAAGTCCCCTTCTCCTCCTGCCCCCAATCCCTCCCAGCTTCAGGGTCTTTTCCAACGAGTCAACTCTTTGCATGAGGTGGCCAAAGTATTGGAGTTTCAGCTTCAGCATCAGTCCTTCCAATGAACACCCAGGACTGATCTCCTTTAGGATTGACTGGTTGGATCTCCTTGCAATCCAAAGGACTCTCAAGAATCTTCTCCAATTTATATGAAGTGGTAGACCCAATTTGTTCTTTTGTTGGCAAATATCTGCCAAATACCAAGTCACATAATTTATTTCAAGTAAAATGGTATTATAAAAAATAGAGGCTATTTTGTCTTATGAACTCAATAAACTGATACTTTTTTCCTCTGAGACCCATCATATTTCATCATATTCATCAAGGGCCCTTTAGCTGAAACTTTTTTTTTAATTTGTAGTTCGTGACAATGTAAGAGTATGATAACTACTAATAAATTTAGTGCATTACTTAATTTATGGTAAGGTGGTGGGAATTATTTTTTCTTCCATTGCTTTTGCACCATAAGTGCAAATTTCAATACACTTAAAATGCAAATAATAACAATATTCAGTATATCACTTGTTAATTTATCTGCTAAACAATCATGTTTGTAAGGTGATTTCTACTCTTAAAAATGCCTCAATACAGAAAATAAATTATCTGTTCATTTCATGATATATATCATACATCATTTATGTAGCTATAAAATACATATGTAACAGAAATGCAAGAGAGTGTCCTCCAAGTCACTTCCCCTTACAGAGAAAAATGCATGTATGTGTTCCTGAGTAAAGTTTGTCTTTGATTACACCAGATTATGAACATGTCCTATAAACCTATAGGTCAAGCATGTAGATCTGAGATCACTGGATGGTCACTGCATCATTTGCAGGGTCTGAAAATGTATGTGTCTGACATATATTCTTTGGAAATTAGCTAAATTTTATAATTTATAATGGTTTAGCCATTAATAATGGCAAAAATACCATTATTTTTAAATTACCATAATTTATCCTTTTTAAGGTATTATATTTCTTCGTTACAGAAAATTACTGTCAATTAAACTATGAGCTGCCACTGATTGTAAGACAAAACCCATTTTCATTCAGAGACGTTAATAAGTGGGAAAATGTTTGTGTTAACTGATAAAATGCCATATATCTGCATATGGCAACAAACGAGTAAAATGACATTACTGAATCTCAAGATTATACTTTAAAAATACCCTTATATCATACTAAATATGTATTTGTATATCAATTGTCCTAGCATGTGAGATGAGTGCAATTGTGTGCTAGTCTGAACATTCTTTGGCATTGCCTTTCTTTGGGACTGGAATGAATACTGACCTGTTCCAGTCCTGTGCCCACTGTTGAGTTTTCCAAATTCGCTGGCATAATGAGTGCAGCACTTCCACAGCATCATCTTTTAGGATTCGAAATAGCTCAACTGGAATTCCATTGCCTCCACTAGCTTTGTTCATAGTGATGATTTCTAAGGACCACTTGATTTCACATTCCAGGATGTCTGGCTCTAGGTGAGTGATCACACCATCATGATTATCTGGGTCATAAAGATCTTTTTTTGTATAGTTCTTCTGTGTAATCTGGCCACCTCTTCTTAATATCTTCTGTTTCTGTTAGGTCCATACCATTTCTGTCCTTTATTGTGCCCATCTTTGCATGAAATGTTCCCTTGGTATCTCTAATTTTCTTGAAGAGATCTCTAACCCTGTTCATTCTATTGTTTTTCTCTATTTCTTTGCACTGATCACTGAGGAAGGTTTTCTTATGTCTCCTTGCAATTCTTTAGAACTCTGCATTCAAATGGGTATATCTTTCCTTTCTCTCCACTGGAGTGGCAGCTGCATGGCGCTGGAGTGACTTTAAGGAGATATACCCCCGTCCAGGGGCAAAGGACAAGCCCCAGCAAGATGAGAGGAGAGGTGAATTTGCATTTAGAATGAAACTCCATTCCCACCAGAGATGCTCAGAGGGCTCAAACAAATCTTGTGTGCATCAGGACCCAGAGACCCCACAGAGACTGACAGAACTGTGTTTGAGCATCTCCTGTAGAGGTACGGGTCAGCAGTGGACTGCTGCAGGGGCAGGGTCTCTGGGTGCAGCAGACTTGGGTATGGCACAAGCCCTCTTCGAGGAGATCGCCATTAACCCCACCACAGAGCTGCTAGAACTTACACAGGACTGGTAAACAGATTATTGGAGGTCACAAACAGAACCTTTGTGCACCCCAGGACCCAGGAGAAAGGAGCAGTGACCCAAAAACATACTGACCCAGACCTGCCCAGGAGTGTCCTAGAGTCTCTAGCAGAGGCATGGGTTGGTGGTGGCCTGCTGCAGGGTTGGGGACACTGAGTGTAGCAGTACGTGCATGGGACTTTTTGAAGGAGATCTCCATTATCTTCATTACCTCCACCATAGTTTACTCCCAGGTAAATAACAAAGAGGGAACATAGCTTCACCCTTCAACACAAAATTGGATTGAAGATTTACTGAGCATGGCCCCGCCCATCAGAACAAGACCCAGTTTCACCCTCAGTCAGTCTCTCCCATCAGGATGCTTCCATAAACCTCTTATCCTTCTCCATCAGAGGGCAGACAGACTGAAAATCACACCACAGAAAACTAACCAATCTGATCACATGGACCACAGCCTTGTCTAACTCAATGAAACTATGAGCCATGCCATGTAGGGCCACCCAAGAAGGATGGGTCATGGCAGAGAGTTTTGACTTAAAATGTGGTCCACTGGAGAAGGGAATGTCAAACCACTTCAGTATGCTTGCCTTGAGAACCCCATGAACAGTATGAAAAGGCAAAAAATAGAACACTGAAAGATGAACTCCCCAGGTCAGTAGGTGTCCAACATGCTACTGGAGATTAGTGGGGAAATAACTTCAGAAAGACTGAAGAGATGGAGTCAAAGCAAAAACAACACTCAGTTGTTGGATGTGACTGGTGATAGAAGCAAAGTCTGATGTTGTAAAGAGCAACACTGCATAGGAACCTGGAATGTTAGATCCATGAATAAAGGCAAATTGGAACTGGTCAAACAGGAGATGGCAAGAGTGAACATTGACATTTTAAGAATCAGTGAACTAAAATGGCCTGGAATGGGTGAATTTAACTCAGATGACCATTATATCTACTACTGTGGGCAAGAATCCCTTAGAACAAATGGAGTAGCCCTCATAGTCAACAAGAGTCCAGAATGCAGTACTTGGATGCAAGTACTCAAGAAAGACAGAATGATCTCTGTTCATTTCCAAGGCAAACCATTCAATATCACAGTAATCCAAGCTTATGCCCCGACCAGTAATGGTGAAGAAGCCGAAGTTGAATGGTTCTGTGAAGACCTACAAGACCTAGAACTAACGCCAAAAAAAAGATGTCATTTTCATTATAGGGAACTGGAATGCAAAAGTAGAAAGTCAAGAAACAGCTGGAGTAACAGGCAAATTTGGCCTTGGAGTACACAATGAAGCAGGGCAAAGGCTAATAGAGTTTTGCCAATAGAATGGTTATACCAAACACCTTCTTTCAACAACACAAGGGAAGACTCTACATGTGGACGTCACTAGATGGTCAATATCAAAATCAGATTGATTATATTCTTTGCAGCCAAAAATGGAGAAGTTCTATACAGTCAGCAAAAACAAGACCAGGAGCTGACTGTGGCTCAGATCATTAACTTCTTATCACCAAATTCAGACTTAAATTGAAAAAAAGTAGGGACAACCACTAGACAATTCAAGTATGACCTAAATCAAATCCCTTACGATTATACAGTAGAAGTGAGAAATAGTTTCAAGGTATTAGACTTGATAGAGTGCCTGAAGAACTATGGATGGAGGTTTGTGACACTGTACAAGAGACAGGGGTGAAGATCATTCCCAAGAAAAAGAAATGCAAAAAAGCAAAATGGCTGTCTGAGAAGGCCTTACAAATAGCTGACAAAAGAAGAGAAGGGAAAAGCAAAGGATAAAGTAAAGATACACCCATTTGAATGCAGATTTCCAAAGAATAGCAAGAAGAGATAAGAAAGCCTTCCTCAGTGATCAGCAAACATCATAATCTTCCACAATTTAGAGTTCTTAATGTCAGTACAAGGATGAACACTGGCAAATATACCAGAGCTATAACACAAGAAAACTAATGAGAGTTATCAAGAATGCTGGCTAAGTATCCTAACCAAGAGGGGAAAAAAAAAAAAAGTGACATTAATTCAGAACCACTTTATTAAGGAAAAGCAATGTGTTTATAAAGGGACATTTATGCCTACAGACTTCCTGTGAGTACATAGTGAAAGTATAGCTAAAAGAAATTTCTTTTTAATATCTTCCTCCGTGGCAGAGAAGAATTTATTGACTTATTGTCAATTTGTTGACTTATTGTCAACATTTATTGAACACACACCATATTCCAGGTGCTGTGTTAGGCAAAAAGTGAAAGTGAAGTCACTCAGTCATGTCCGACTCTTTGCGATCCCATGGACTGTAGCCTACTAGGCTCCTCTGTCCATGGGATTTTCCAGGCAAAAGTACTGGAGTGTATTGCCATTTCCCTCTCCAGGGGATCTTCTGGACCCAGGGATCAAACCTAGGTCTCCCTCATTGTAGACAGAGGCTTTACCGTCTGAGCCACCATGGAAATCTTACATGTGATATCTTATTACTATGACAGAATAACAGGATACCTTGATTGAATTATTCTAATTTCCCCATTATTACAAAATTCACATTGATTTGACTGCCTAAAAGTTATTGACCTACAGATACTTTCAAGATTGCTTCAGTTCAGTTCAGTTCAGTTCAGTTGCTCAGTCGTGTCCAACTCTTTGTGACCCCATGAATCGCAGCACGCCAGGCATCCTTGTCCATCACCAACTCCCGGAGTTCACTCAGACTCATGTCCATTGAATCAGTGATGCCATCCAGCCATCTCATCCTCTGTCATCCCTTTCTCCTCCTGCCCCCAATACCTCCCAGCATCAGAGTCTTTTCAGTGAGTCAACTCTTCACATGAGGTGGCCAAAGTACTGGAGTTTCAGCTTCAGCATAATTCCTTCCAAGGAAATCCCTGGGCTGATCTCCTTCAGATCAAGATTGCTTAACTGATATTAAATTAAAAACTAAAAAAAAAAAACAAAACAGGATTGCTATCAGACACATGTCTAGACTTTTGTGTTTAATATTTAGTTAATACATTTTCCAAATAAATCATAAAGCACAGATATACTGTTTTATTCCTAACATTCTCACTCAAACAGACAGTGGTATAAAGCTATTCAAGAACTCTAACAGGATTGAGGCAAAGTTTCTAAGCAAAATTATTTTAGCCTCTGTGCTTAGGGTTCATGTCTTTAATACTCTACTGGATTTAACATAGAATATCAAAGAGAAAATCAGTAGAGCTCACTTAAATATCAAAATTGGTTATGCATATAGTTAACACACAAAAACATCTTGCAAGATATTATTACCAGGATACTAATTTAAATAAATGCTGCTTATGGCTGAATGCATAATCAAATTAAAATGAATGATATTAACATATTTAGTATGAAAGACTTTAATACTTGTAAGTACACACATAAAGATGTAATATCTTTACAGTGATTCAGAAATGTCAATAATTTTGTGCATATTTATGTTAACTATGCAATTACAGCATATGAACTAGATACTCACTGATACCTTACTCAAGTTGAAATCAAACCCCTGTTAAATTTAAACATCTCCTCCTACAGGGCTACAGTCCATGGGGTCACGAAGAGTTGGACATAACTGAGTGACTAACATTCTCACTTTCCTATAGGGTTAAAGTATATAATTAAATTTTGCATGTAAAGTAAATCATACAATCTATTTTAAGGGGAATAAACTATAGAGAAAATGCTATTTTGATTGTTCAACCAAACTTAAGAAGATTATTCTTCCCCAAAATAAAGTGGTTAAAGATTTATTTTGGATAGAAAAAGTGCTCTCAATTTTAGTTTTAGGTTTTTTTTTTTAATCATTTGTCATAATTCCAAATTGGAGTGGGATTTGAAGAATGTTACAATTAAGAAGACAAATGAAAGTAAGGCATCTAAATCAAAATGGAAGAAGTAAAAATGTCTCCTTTTGCAGGTGACGTGATAGTATCATAGAAAAACTAAAAAAACTAAAAACTCCACCATAAAACTATCAAAACAAATAGGCAAATTCAGCAAAGTTTCAGGATACTAACAATATACCAAAAATAGCTGTGCTTCCCATACACTAACCATGAACACTGAGAAAGAGAAATTAAGAAAATTTACAACTGCATACAGAAGGGAAAAAAAAATCTGGGAATAAATTTAACCAAGAATGTGAAATATCTATAAATTGGAAAATATAAGACACTAATGAGAATGTTAAAGAAAACATAAATAAATTGAAAGATATTCCGGGCTCATGGGCTGGAAGAATAAAAACTGTTAAAACAGCCACACTACTATGTACTACAGATCTGATGCAATTACTATCAAAATTACAATGGCAGTTTTCAGAGAAATAGAAAAAACAATCCTAAAATTCAAATGGAATCACAAAGATCCCAAATAGTCAAAGCAATCTTGAGAAGGAAAATCAGAACCAGAAGCATCATGTTTCCTGTCTTCAAACTACATTATGAAACTAAAGCAATCAAAACCTTCTGAGACATAAAAACAGACACATAGATCAATGGAATAGAAGAGAGTCCAGAAATAGAACTTCCCATTTCAATGCTCAATCTATTTATAACCTAGATGCCAAGGGATTTCCCTGGTGGTCCAGTGGCTAAGATTCTGTGCTCACAATGCAAAGGCCCTGGGTTTGATTCCTGGTCAGGGAATTAAATCCCACGTGCCACAACTGAGAGTCTGTATGCCTCAGTTAAAGATTCTATGTGCTACAGAGAAGATATGGCACAAATAAATAAATATTAAATAGAGAAGCCAATAATATACATGGGAAAGAGGCTCTATCTTCAATAAATTGGGAATAAATTGGACAAACAAATACAAAACAAATTGGACAAATACAAAAGCATGACACTAGAGCCCTATTTACACTGCATACAAAAAATAACTCAAAATGAATTAAAGACCTGAATGTAAGACTGGAAAATATAAAATGCCTAGAAGAAAATACAGGGGGGTTATCTCATTGACACTGGTCTTGGCAATGATCTTTAAGTTTTGACACCAAAACAAACAAACAAACAAACAAAAAAGCAACAAAACAAAAGGAAAGAAGCAGGACTACAGAAAACTATAAAACTCCAAAGGAAACCATCAACAAAATGAAAAGACAACCTACAGAATGATAGAAGATATTTGTAAACCATATATCTGATGAGAGGTTTGCATCTAAAATATATAAAGAATTCATACAACTCAATGGAAGAAAAACAATCTTATTTAAAAAATGGTCAGAGGAACTAAATAGATGTTTTACCAAAGAAGACACACAAATGACCAACAAGCACATGAAAAAGGTGATCAATACCACTAATCCTCAGGCAACTTAGAATCAAAACCACAAAGGTGTATATTGTCTCACACATGTTAGAATAACTATTATCAAAAATACAATAGATGACAAGTGTCAGCAAGGAAGTAGGAAAAAAGGGAACTCTTGTAGACTGTTGAAATATCAATTAGTACAGTTGCAATAAAAAACAATATGGAGGATCCTCAAAAAATTAAAAATAGAAATATCAACCATTAATCCCATTTCTGGGGATATATTCATAAGGAAATGAAATTACTCTCTTGAAGAGATACCTGCACTTCTATGTTTACTTAAACATAAGAGCCAAGACATGGAATCAACTGAAATTCCATCAGTGGATGAATGAATAAAGAAAATAAATATATCATACACACACATATACACACAATGATATATTATTCACCCAGAAAAAGAAGGAAATTCTGCATTTGTAAAAACACTGGATGGTCCTTGAGGACAGTATGCCAATGAAATGTCACATTTATTATGAAAGATAAATACTATGTGGCCTCCTAAATTCAGAATTGAAAATAACCAAAGTAACAGAAACCAAACAGCTTAGTGATTGTCAAAGTTGGGGTTGGGTGGTTGATATGGAGGCAGGTCAAATGATATAAACTTCCAGTTATAAAACAGAAAAGTTCTAAATATATAATATTTAGGGCTTCTCAGGTGGCGTCAGTGGTAAAGAATCTGACTGCCAGTGCAGGAAACATAAGAGAAATAGGTTCCATCCCTGCATTGGAAAGATCCCCTGTAGGAGGGCATGGCAACCCACTCCAGTATTCTTGCCTGGAGAATTCCATGGGCAGAGGAGCCTGGCAAGAGTTGGACACAACTGAATGACTGACAATACATATAATATACAGCATGTTGATTATAGTTAATACTATAATGTATAATTGAAAGATGCTAAGAAATTAGATCTTTAATGTCATCACAGGAACAAAATGTGTAATTATGTGAGGTGATGAATACTAACTGCAATTATTGGGGTAATCACTTCACAATGTATACACACTCAAAATTATGCTGTACACTTTCACTGGTGTTCAGTTGCTCAGTCCTTTCTGATTCTTTGCGACCCCATGGACTGCAGCATGCGAGGCTTGCCTGTCCTTCACCATCTCCTGGAGCTTGTTCAAACTCATGTCCATTGAGTTGGTGATGCCATCCAATCATCTCAATCTGTTTTCCCTTTCCCCTCCTGTCTTCTATCTTTCCCAACATCAGGGTCTTTTCCAATGCATCAGCTCTTCTCATTAGATGGCCAAAGTACTGGAGCTTCAGCGTCAGCCCTCCCAATGAATATTCAGGGATGATTTCCTTTAGGATTGAATGTTGGTCTCATTGCTGTCTAAAGGAGTCTCAGGAGTCTTCTCCAACACCACAGTTCAAAAGTATCAATTCTTCAGTGCTCAGCTTTCTTTATGGTCTAACTCTCAAATCCATAACTAACTACTAGAAAAAAACATAGCTTTGAATAGACAGACCTTTGTGGGCAAAGTAACGTTTCTGCTTTTTAATATACTGTCTAAGGCTGTCATCGGAGAAGACAATGGCACCCCACTCCAGTACTCTTGCCTGGAAAATCCCATGGACGGGGGACCCTGGTAGGCTGCAGTCCATGGGTCGCTAAGAGTCAGGCACAACTGAGTGACTTCACTTTCGCTTTTCACTTTCCTGCACTGGAGAAGGAAATGGCAACCTACTCCAGTGTTCTTGCCTGGAGAATCCCAGAGACAGTGGGCCCCCGTCTATGGGGTCGCACAGAGTCGGAGACGACTGAAGCAACTTAGCAGCAGTAGCAGTAACAGGGCTATCATAACTTTTCTTCCAAGGAGCAAATGTCTTTTAATTTCATGGTTGTAGGCACTGTCTGCAGTGATTCTGGAAGCCATGAAAATAAAGCCTGTCATTGTTCCCATTGTTTCCCCATCTATTTTCCATGAAGTGATGGGACCAGATGCCGTGATCTTAGTTTTTCAATGTTGAGTTTTAAGCCAACTTTTTCACTCTCTTCTTTGATCTTCATCAAGAGGCTCTTTTGTTCCTCTTTGTTTTCTGCCATAAGGGTGGTGTCATCTGCATATTTGAGGTTATTGATATTTCTCCCAACATCTTGATTTCAGCTTATGCTTCATCCAGCCTGTCATTTTGCATGATGTACTCTGCATATAGGTTAAATAAGCAGGGTGACAATATACAGCTTATGTACTCCTTTCTCAATTCTGAATCAATCCATTGTTTCACATGGTTCTAACTGTTAATTTTGACCTGCAAACGGGTTTAAACTGATGCAATTTTCATGTCATTCACATCTTGAAAGAGTGGAAAAATGAAAGATGACAATGAAAGCAGTCTTTGAATAATTCCTAAAAAAATTATAATGTCCACATAAAGCAAATGGATATATAATACTTAAAGGAATGTGTATTACAAGTAAGATGACAAAATTTTATTCGCAATAAATGACCAAGAAAGTATGTCTTATCCTTAAGAAATGTTGTCTTATCCTTAAGCTATGTTATTCCATAGCTATACATACTCCCATCTTTTTATTATTATATTTACAACTTTGTCATATATATAATAATTATACTAAATAAGAGCATGGAAATCAGAGTTATCACCTTGCTTATAGTTTCCTTTGTTGTGCAGAAGCTTTTAAGTTTAATTAGGTCCCATTTGTTTATTTTTGCTTTTATTTCCAATATTCTGAGAGGTGGGTCATAGAGGATCCTGCTGTGATTTATGTCGGAGAGTGTTTTGCCTATGTTTTCCTCTAGGAGTTTTATAGTTTCTGGTCTTACGTTTAGATCTTTAATCCACTTGAGTTTATTTTTGTGTATGGTGTTAGAAAGTATTCTAGTTTCATTCTTTTACAAGTGGTTGACCAGTTTTCCCAGCACCACCTGTTATAGAGATTGTCTTTAATCCATTGTATATTCTTGCCTCCTTTGTCAAAGATAAGGTGTCCAGAGGTGCGTGGATTTATCTCTGGGCTTTCTATTTTGTTCCATTGATCTATATGTCTGTCTTTGTGTAAAAGATATATTAAAATGATGCTTAATAATGCCAAATTTCATTGTTGCTGCAGAAGAAATTAAAGTGTAACCAGATGAAGAGAATTAATAAGTTTCTAAACAAATTACTATTTAAATAAATCCCTGAAAGGAAAACAAAAAACATGCTTTAAAATAGGAAGCTTTCATTAAAATGTATTATACTGAGAACAGTAAAATAGAGCATGAGATCCAAAATCTTAGTTTATAAAAGATGAAAACAAAAGTTAATGATGTGTAAGTTGTGACCTTATTTTAAATAAAGCAAAAGAAGTTTTCAGTTAAGGTGTGAGTTCAACAATATGAAAGCATTGGAGATGAAGGCATACAAAGTCACTGGGAAACCTACTGGGGTTTCAATAGCTGAGAAGGAAATCAGTGCACATATTTTTAAGTGCATTACTGTTTTCATCCATTAGAGCATCTTTCAACAATTAAAGTTTTTCCCAGCAAAGTAAATGATACCCTGAGGGCTTGCCATGGTTAGTATACCTTTAGAAACTGAGCAATTCTTTTTCTCAGCAATAATGTTTTGATAATTACTGTTTTTTGCATGTGGAAAGCACTTTATACACATTAGATCATTAATAAAACTACTCCTGTGGGAAAATTAAATGGAACTTTCTTTTAAAAGTTAGATTTGAATACTTCTTGTAAATATGCACACCTACAATACAGTAAAATAGGCACACATGAAAATTTTTAAAAACCATTATTACTGTTACTGAATTTGTTAGAATATTTGGAATAGTGTGTCTATAGAGAATACTCTAATTAGAAGGGAAATAAATATTTTCATCCAAAGCTCAACTTGGAAACATGAGAAACTCAGCTGGGATTTAGACAGCTAGATTTCTAATTAAGTTATTTGCTCAGTCATGTCCAACTCTTTGAGACCCCATAGATTATAGTCTGCCTGGCTCCTCTGTCCATGGAATTTTCCAGGCAAAAACACTGGAGTGGGTGGCCACCCCCTTTTCTGGGGATATTCCTGACTCAGGGATCAAACCCAGGTCTCCTGCATTGTATCTTTACTGTCTGAGCCACCAGAGAAGCCTGTTCTAACTAAGCATATCCTAGATAAGCTGTTGTTAAATTTTAATATAAATACTTCAATTCCATATATTTTTATAAGGTTTAAAATGTTTTTTGAACATGTTGTCTACATACTGTTTCTTAAATATATGTACACACACATATATACGTATGTATATGTGTGTGTGTGTGTATATATGTATATATGATAAAAAAACATAGTATAAAATTACTTACTCTTTACAGCAGGCATTCTTTGACCCTATTATAGACAATAAGGGCAGTGAGATCTGAGGATTTCAGTGAACAGCTTTAGAGCAACTGACAAAGTAATTTCATTACCACAGGCTCAGTTTTCTCTTGTGAGTCTTAGGCAGTTCTTTCACTGTCCTTATTGCAGTCAATTTGTTATTTTAAGTGTTTTCCCCTGAAATCATGTTGTTTCATTGAGATCCTTGGTCTGTCTTGACTCTCAGGGCACTCTTTAACCTAAAAGTCATTCTGATGGGTCTATAAGACAGGAATTACTCAAAAAAATCAATTTTAAAACCACAAAAATATTCAGTGTGGTATTTGAAATAAATATTACTTTATGTTGTGACACCCATTCCTGAAGGGCAAGAAGTAATATAGTCTAAGTAATATGTTGTTGGCAAATTTTAAATAAGTTCTATACTCTTATGCACTGAGAAGCAGATTGCCTATGTGTCATAAGAGCCAAGCACTTGTCCCAGGAACATTAAAGATGAGCTTTTATCCTGAAGGACCTTTTCAGAAACACTGATATTTCTGTAGTGTATCTTATTTGTTCTAATAAAGCATATCTATTTTCCCAGTGTTTCATAAGTTTGATATTGTGATCAGATTTTCTCTTGCTAAAGCATATTACCCAAGGCCAGTAGCATCACATTTAGTAACACCTTGTTTGGATTATGAATTGAATCCAAGTGCAGAGAAAGGTTCCTGGGGAGTAGTCTGATAGTAGAGCAGAGCAGGCTCTCTGTAAAAGTAATTGCCCTAAAAGGTTTTTTGTCTTATTCTAGTGTCACAGTCTTCGTAGACCAGGACCTGGGGACTGGAGTCGAGAAGAAGGACGCAGGGGACCCAAGTCTCAAGTGAAACAAGGGTACTTTATTTGCAGAAATGCATGCTTATATATCTTCAATAAAATGCGTACTCAGCCATTAAAAAGAATGAAATTCCACCAGTTGCAACAAAATGGATAGTTCTTTAAGTATAAGGTCACTGAAGAGAGTCACTGCAGGGAATCACTGAAGGGAATCCAAACAGGTGCTCTTTCCCATGATCTAAGTTCTGAGAATTGCATGTAGCTCTGCTCGTTCCTGTTTTCCAGGAACTGATAAGGAAACAGAGTCCTTGAGAAATGGCACACAGAGAAAGAAAACAACATATTGGATCCCTTAAAGTTGAACGTCCCCTGACATTTTAGTAATTTACTAATTATAATCTTGAATAGCTTATATGAGACAAATAGCTTATTATGAGACAATTTTCAATTGTCTCATAATAAACCTCGACAAAATGCTAGTCTACTACAGAACCCAAATCCAAACTCAAATCCACTTCTTCAGTAGAAATGTTTAGCAAACATTGGTTATGAGAAACAGTATACACTTTAAACCCACTGGGTCTTGACCTTATTTTAAAAAATAATCAGATTCATTTTAAACTATCAACAATGTGTCTGATGTTATTAACATGATCAAGCAAATTTATGGATTTTCTATATGATAACATTCAGGACAATTTCTTAAAACAGCTTAAAAAGTAAAAGCTTCTGTTTTCTGCAAAGAATGAATAGTCCACCTTTCTATAGGAGAAATGTTAAAAATGGAGATGACTAGAAAGAACAAATAACAGAGAGCCGTGGTCTCAATACTGCAGGTTTATCTTAAACATCTGGTTATATTCAGTTCAGTTCAGTCGCTCAGTCATGTCCGACTCTTTGCGACACCATGAATTGCAGCACGCCAGGCCTCCCTGTCCATCACCAACACCCGGAGTTCACTCAAACTCACGTCCATCGAGTCAGTGATGTCATCCAGCCATCTCATCCTCTGTCATCCCCTTTTCCTCCTGCCCCCAATCCCTCCCAGCATCAGAGTCTTTTCCAATGAGTCAACTCTTTGCATGAGGTAGCCAAAGTACTGGAGTTTCAGTTTTAGCATCATTCCTTCCAAAGAACACCCAGGACTGATCTCCTTTAGAATGGACTGGTTGGATCTCCTTGCAGTCCAAGGGATTCTCATATTATTCCCTGTCATTTTGAAAATAAAAAAAATGAAAACAAAATTATAACTGATTGAGTTGAAATTCTATTCACTTACTCTTCTTACCTCTCCTCTCAAAAAGAAAAGCATTATGAAAAGTGTCATGCATATCTCTCCATCCCAATATTTCTGTATTTATAAACAGATACGATTTTCCTAAACAATATATAACTGCTGTATAAGTTTTTAATATAAACTATATTATTCTTTTTCAATCAATCAGCATCTTCTCTTCACCTACATTCTGTTTCAGAAAGGTATCCACATTGATACCTAAAGGCGTAGCTCATCCTTTTAACATTAGCATTAACCAATGCTATTTTGTTTAAAAAATTTTACTGATAACTATTTAAACTGTTTCCTAGTTTTTAACATCCAAAATGCCTCAACAAATATCCTCATTTTAACTGGCCTTTTACAACACTTGCAAGAGGCAAATTCTGCAGAAGAAAAATGAAAGCAATGTAAATATAAATTTAGTATTATTTCACATAAAAAGAGAATTATCTGGGATTTAAACTAAAAAAAGTTAATAATCACAAAGCCAATCTGTTTATAAAAAAATTTTTTAAAAAGATTTTAAGATTTCTTTATCTGATATATACAAATAAGTATCTCCTCCATTATCCTATATTTTCTTGATTGAACATCACCACACGCATTCCCCTATGGTGGGCATTTCTCATTTGTAGCAGCAAAATACTAATAAATCACAATATCTGAGTGATTTCAAATTTGATAACATTCTAGATAGGTCCACATTGCCCTGGAAATGACACAAAACACAAACAAAAGAAAAAAAGAAAAACAAAGATCCCTTTTTGACCAGTTTGAGCATACTAGATGAAAGGAACAGTGTGTGTACAATCAGTTTAGTTCAGTTCAGTTGCTCAGTCGTGTCCGACTCTTTGCGACCCCATGAATCGCAGCACGCCAGGCCTCCCTGTTCATCACCAACTCCCAGAGTTCACTCAGACTCACGTCCATCGAGTCTGTGATGCCATCCAGCCATCTCATCCTCGGTCGTCCCCTTCTCCTCCTGCCCCCAATCCCTCCCAGCATCAGAGTCTTTTCCAATGAGTCAGCTCTTCGCATGACACAAACACATACACACCCATTAACACAAAAATAATCCATTAGATAATAGTATTGATCCTTTAAAAAGACGAATCAGAAATTGGCCAGGACTGTAAGAATTGATTGACAAGAAAACATAAAGATTAAAAAAACAAAAACCTTTTCCAGACTTAGATATTTGTGGGAAAATATTTGAGCTACCTACTAATTATTAATTAATAAAAATTATATTTATTACATTTTGCTGAACATTTCTTGTTCAAAGGGTCACTGATATAATTTTTGAGTTGTAATTATAAATCAGTATTGAGAACAAAAAACAAATGATAAAAATATATAAACATAAATGGAGTGTCACAAATGTGCCCAAACTCTATCTCTGCCCAAAAGATCACAAAACAGAAGGAAGCAATATAACAGAGAAGAGATCCCTGCATTTTCCATGTGAACAGGTTTACAATGAAAAGAGACCTCAGGTAAAGAAGAGCTAAGGTCAAGGTATGACTGTGTGAGGGAATGAATATGTGTTACATGTATTTGTGTGAGAGAAGCTGCTGATGAGGAATGAATGGAAGGGAAGGCAAGAGAAACAGATAGCAAATACCAAGAAAAAACACAGCACGTCCTGTGTTGAGGAATTCCACATAAAACAGTGCTGGTGAAAACAATGGAAAATGCAACAATATGATACAAAAAATTGCAATTGGATTAAAACATAGGAACTATATAATATGTCTGATTAAATGAGAACATGAATCAGAAGTGCTGCATAAACTAGACTAGAATTTTTTAATGTTCCTTTTAATCCTACTTTTTTATATGAGAATTATATTTTCTTTTAACACTGGGTTTGTATACTGCAGCCTAAAATATTCTGCCATTCCCTAAATATTTTACCTTAGTTTCTTTATTCATAAACCTAGAACAAAATTAATATTTACTTCAAAAGTTCCTTGAATAGAATTAATGAGCTTGTACATATAAAGCATATATAATTGTTCATGAAAGAATGTATTAATAAAACAAAATATTAATCTTTTGTATCTCTACAGTTAAACTCTATTTTTTTGTTCCAGCATCATATAGTTTGGTATTCTATATTTTCCAGTTTTGCCTAAAACAGTTTTGACTATTCTATCATTCCATCAAAAACATGTTCCTAAATTTATAGTATATTTATCATTTAATGTTTTTCCATTAAAGACTTTTTAAAACTACAGAGAGCAGAATGGGTAAGCTGTTGGGTTGAATTGGTCATTATTTTCCAGTTTTATGATTGTTCCAGATTTGGGATACTACCTTCACACTTGTCAATACCTTTTATTCTTCATTGTTGTTGCTATTCAGCTGCTAAGCAGTGTCCAACTCTTTATGGCCTCATGGACCATAGCACACCAGGCTCCTCTGTCCTCCACTGTCTCCCAGAGTTTACTTAAATTCATGTCCTTTGAGTCAGTGATGCTATCCAACCATCTTATACTCTGCTGCCCCCTTCTTCTTTTGCCTTCAATCTTTCCCAGTATCACGGTCTTTTCAATGAGTTGGCTTTTCACATCACCGGAGAAGGCAATGGCAACCCACTCCAATACACTTGCCTGGAAAATCCCATGGACAGAGGAGCCTGGTAGGCTTCAGTCCATGGGGTCGCTAAGAGTTGGTCATAACTAAGCGACTTCACTTTCACTTTTCATTTTCATGCATTGGAGAAGGAAATGGCAACCCATTCCTTTATTCTTGCCTGGAGAATCCCAGGGACAGAGGAGCCTAGTGGACTGCCATCTATGTGGTCGCACAGAGTTGGAAAGAGTGACACAGACTGAAGTGGCACAGAGTCGCACAGACTGAAGTGACTTAGCAGCAGACAAAACACTGAGCTTCAGCATCAGCAACAGTCCATCCAGTGCATATTCAGAGTAGATTTCCTTCAGGATTGACTGGTTTGATTCACTCTTCATTCTTTTCCTGAATCCAAGCTAATGATTGAAATATTATTATGCATGGTTTGTTTTCTTTCTAATTTTCATCATTTCTTCTCCTACCTCTAACTTTCAGATTTATATGTTATCATCATTATCACTGTTATTGTTTTGATTTTGGTGTTTTTTTCCCCCTATATTATTAATTGGACCAAATTTTCATCATATTTATGAGAGAGAAGGAGTTAATTCATCTATTTAGAATTTTGGTGTATTTTCTAAATAAAAAAGGTCCAAAGATGGTAGGTGAGAAACAGAATCATAGACGATTTACTAAATAATTCAGTTCATGGACAAAGGTCAGAATATTAATGGGAAAACTGGGTTGAGTGGTGACTAAAGTGAATGAAGGAGGAAGCATTCAAAATCAACATAGCTCCTCACACAGTATCCAGTTCTCCTTAAGAATTTCTCCAGGACAATCAACATAGCATGCTACAAGTTACCCCCATTGCTACTTTTAACTCTTGGCATAAAAGTGAGAAAAAAAGGTAAAAGTTGAAAATTCCAACTTACTTACTTTTGAACTTTTTCTTTACGCTCACATTTTTATCTTTAAATTTTGCTATACATACACTTTGCACTTAAAACATATGAAGGTAACTCTTTCTTTAATCCTCAAAACCATGAAAACACAAACTTTTGACTACTGCCTGTGTACCATGCTAGTGGGATACAAATGCACAGTGTCTGCCCCCAGGAAATGTCTCTAGATCTCTCTGAAGAAATCCCATCGCTATTCCTAGCCAAAAGCATTTCTGTGGACTCATCCAGTGCAAAATGCTGAATTTCCCAGAACTTGAAGTTGTTAAATGTGTCATCTGACAGATTTTGACTATTTCTTTATTGCAGATAAAAAAGAGAGAGAATGAAATAGTAAGTCTTTGAGAGGAGAGTTGGCTGTAAACTGTCATTTTGAGGTTAAAAGTCTTACTAATTTAGATTAGAATTCTTAGAGCTTTAAATCTAAAGCAACTTCCTTTCAAAAAGACATTTTATTCTCTAAATTATGTATGGTTTATGTATATGCCTGTCTCTTATACACATCTAGTCCGGGGCCCAGCTTTTGAGCTGGAAGGCTACTGGTGTTGGTTAAAATCCAGTGTAAGTCCGGGGCCCAGCTTTTAAGGTGGAAGGCTACTGGTGTTGGTTAAAATCCAGTGTAAGTCCGGGGCCCAGCTTTTAAGCTGGAAGGCTACTGGTGTTGGTTAAAATCCAGTGTAAGTCCGGGGCCCAGCTTTTGAGCTGGAAGGCTACTGGTGTTGGTTAAAATCCAGTGTAAGTCCGGGGCCCAGCTTTTAAGGTGGAAGGCTACTGGTGTTGGTTAAAATCCAGTGTAAGTCCGGGGCCCAGCTTTTAAGCTGGAAGGCTACTGGTGTTGGTTAAAATCCAGTGTAAGTCCGGGGCCCAGCTTTTGAGCTGGAAGGCTACTGGTGTTGGTTAAAATCCAGTGTAAGTCCGGGGCCCAGCTTTTAAGGTGGAAGGCTACTGGTGTTGGTTAAAATCCAGTGTAAGTCCGGGGCCCAGCTTTTAAGCTGGAAGGCTACTGGTGTTGGTTAAAATCCAGTGTAAGTCCGGGGCCCAGCTTTTGAGCTGGAAGGCTACTGGTGTTGGTTAAAATCCAGTGTAAGTCCGGGGCCCAGCTTTTAAGGTGGAAGGCTACTGGTGTTGGTTAAAATCCAGTGTAAGTCCGGGGCCCAGCTTTTAAGCTGGAAGGCTACTGGTGTTGGTTAAAATCCAGTGTAAGTCCGGGGCCCAGCTTTTGAGCTGGAAGGCTACTGGTGTTGGTTAAAATCCAGTGTAAGTCCGGGGCCCAGCTTTTAAGGTGGAAGGCTACTGGTGTTGGTTAAAATCCAGTGTAAGTCCGGGGCCCAGCTTTTAAGCTGGAAGGCTACTGGTGTTGGTTAAAATCCAGTGTAAGTCCGGGGCCCAGCTTTTGAGCTGGAAGGCTACTGGTGTTGGTTAAAATCCAGTGTAAGTCCGGGGCCCAGCTTTTAAGATTTAAATAAAAAAGAAATAAAAAATTTATAAAATGTGTGCTTTCTGATTTCTGTAAGAAAATATATCCTAAATGGTAACAACCAAAAAAGGGTAAACAAATGGACAATTTTCACACTAGATATTCAGGAATGACACAGATTCAATTGCATTGTGCTAAACTAATAAATAAAAGAAAAACTTGTTGCATATAAATATCTCCATACAGGATGTATTTTTACTCTGAAACATAACACTTGCCTAAGGTTAAGTTATTTATTTAGACTAACAACAACAACAATTAAAAAAAAATTTTTTTTTGATAAAGCTGCCATAACACTGCATGACATTATTATTCCAGAATCACATTTTTAAGGATGGCTCTCATTATTGGTGGACAGCAAATCCATACTAGAAGATCTGCATAAAAGATGTGAGGGGAACTGAGAAACAAGATTATAGGTAGGTTTGGTTTAATAAACTAGTCAAAATATTATTACAAGTGTTAATCTCATACCCAACTCCTGAACTATAGATTTCTCTATTTAAAAAAAAAAGATTCCATTCAATAAGATAATGTAATAACATATTTGATCCTTTGAAGAAGTAGAAGAACTTGTTTTTATAAGTCCTTGGATAAGTGAATAAAATAAAGGAATACAATTATAAAATTAAAAGCCTGCCACAACAAAATAACATTGAGTGATTTAAACTACTGAAATTTATGTTCACACACTAGATACAGCATGATCAAGTGTGATATATACCTATAATGTAAAAGTGGTTCAGTTTGGGTCAGTTAAGTTAAGTCCTTGGATAAGTGAATAAAATAAAGGAATACAATTATAAAATTAAAAGCCTGCCACAACAAAATAACATTGAGTGATTTAAACTACTGAAATTTATGTTCACACACTAGATACAGCATGATCAAGTGTGATATATACCTATAATGTAAAAGTGGTTCAGTTTGGGTCAGTTAAGTTGAGTCACTCAGTCGTGTCTGACTCTTTGCGACCCCAAGCAGCACACCAGACCTCCCTGTCCATCACCAACTCCCGGAGTTCACTCAAACTCACATCCATCGAGTTGGCGATGCCATCCAGCCATCTCATCCTCTGTTGTCCCCTTCTCCTCCTGCCCCCAATCCCTCACAGCATCAGGGTCTTTTCCAATGAGCCAACTCTTCGCATGAGGTAGCCAGAGTATTGGAGTTTCAGCTTCAAATCAGTCCTTCCAAAGAACACCCAGGACTGATCTCCTTTAGGATGGACTGGTTTGATCTCCTTGCAGTCCAAGGGACTCTCAAGAGTCTTCTCCAACACCACAGTCCAAAAGCATCAATTCTTCGGTGCTCAGCTTCTTTTCTAGTCCAACTCTCACGTCCATACATAAGTACTGGAAAAACCATAGCCTTTACTAGACAGACCTTTATTGACAAAGTAATGTCTCTGCTTTTTAATATGCTGTGTAGGTTGGTCATAACTTTTCTTCCAATGATTAGTGTCTTTTAATTTCATGGCTACAGTCACCATTTACAGTGATTTTGGAGCCCAAAAAAATAAAGTCGGCCACTGTTTCCACTGTTTCCCCATCTATTTGCCATGAAGTGATGGGACCAGATGCCATGATCTTAGTTTTCTGAGTGTTGAACTTTAAGCCAACTTTTTCACTCTCCTCTTTCACTTGCATCAAGAGGCTCTTTAGTTCTTCTTCACTTCCTGCCATAAGGGTGGTGTCATCTGCATATCTGAGGTTATTGATATTTCTTCTGGCAATCTTGATTCCAGCTTGTGCTTCAAAGGTAGTTCAACATATGCAAATCAGTATATGCTACACAATACTGATAGAATGAAAAATAAAAATCATGATTATATCAAGAGATGCAGAAAATGCACTTGACAAAGTGAAAATGAAAGTCAATCAGTCTTGTCTGACTCTGCGACCCCATGGACTATACAGTCCATTGAATTCCCCAGGCCAGAATACTGGCCTTTTCCTTCTCCAGGGGATCTTGCCAACCCAGGGATCAAACTGAGGTCTCCCACATTGTGGGCAGATTCTTTACCAGATGAGTCACAAGGGAAACCCAAGAATACTGGAGTGGGTGGCCTATATCTTCTCCAGAGGATCTCCCCGACCCAGGAATCAAGCCAGGATACTTGCAGTCCAGGCAGATTCTTTTAACAGCTGACATATAAGGGAAGCCTTTGACAAAACTCAACACCATTTCATCTTAAAACTCTTAAATAATTGAGCATCAAAGAAACAGACTTCAACAACATAATAAAGAGCATATATGCCAAACTCACAGCTAACACCATAAGCTCAGTTCAGTCACTCAGTCATGTCCAAACTTTTCAAACCTATGGACCACAGCACGCTAGACTTCCCTGTTCATCATCAACTACCAGAGCTTACTCAAACTCATGTCTGTTGATTTGGTGATGCCATCCAACCATCTCCTCCTCTGTTGTCCCCTTCTCCTTCTCCTTTCAATCTATCTCAGCATCAGTATATTTTTGAATGAGTCAGTACTTTGCATCAGTGGCCAAAAGTTTGGAGTTTCAGCATCAGCATCGGTCCTTTCAATGAATGTTCAGGACTGATATTGTTCAGGATTGACTGGTTGAATATCCTTGCAGTCCAAAGGGCTCTGAAGAGTCTTCTCCAACACCATACTTCAGAAGGATCAATTCTTTGGTACTCAGCTATCTTTAGAGTGCAATTCTCACATCCATACATGACTACTAGAAAAACCTTAGCTTTGACTAGATGGACCTTGTTGGCAAAGTAATGTCTCTGAACCATACTTCAGAAGGATCAATTCTTTGGTACTCAGCTATCTTTAGAGTGCAATTCTCACATCCATACATGACTACTAGAAAAACCTTAGCTTTGACTAGATGGACCTTGTTGGCAAAGTAATGTCTCTGCATTTTAATATGCTGTCTAGGTTGGTCATAACTTTTCTTCCAAGGAGCAAATGTCTTTTAATTTCATGGCTGCAGTCACCATCTGCAGTTATTTTTGACCACCCAAAAATAAAGTCTGTCACTGTTTCTATTTTTTCTCCATCTATTTGCCATGAAGTGATGGGATCAGATGCCATGATCTTAGTTTTCTGAATGTTGAGTTTAAGCCAAATTTTTCACTCTCCTCTTTCACTTTCATCAAGAGGTCCTTTAGTTCTTCTCTGCTTTATGCAATAAGAGTGGTGTCAACTGCATATCTGATGTTATTGATATTTCTAACAGCAATTTGATTCCAGCTTGTGCTTCATCCAGCCCAGCATTGTGCATGATATACTCTGCATATAAGTTATATAAGCAGGGTGACAATATACAGCCTTGACATACTCCTTTCCCAATTTGGAACCAGTCTATTGTTTCATGTCCAGTTCTAACTGTTGCTTCTTGGATTGCATATATATTTTTCAGGAGACAGATAAGGTGGTCTGGTTTTCCCATCTCTTTAAGAATTTTCCACAGTTTTTGTGATCTACACAGTTAAAGGCTTTGGTGTAGTCAAAAAAGCAGAAGATTTTTTCTGAAACTCTCTTGCTTTTTCAATAATCCAGTGGATGGTGGCCATTTGATCTCTGGTTCCTCTGTCTTTTTTAAATCCAGCTCAAACATCTGGAATTTCATGATTCATGTACTATTGAAGCCTGGCTTGGAGAATTTTGAGCATTACTTTGCTAGTGTGTAAGATGAATGCAATTGTGTAGTAGTTTGAACACTCTTTGGCATTGCCTTTCTTTGGTATTGGAGTGAAAACTGAACTTTTCCAGTCCTATAGCCACTGTTGAGTTCCAAATTTGTGGGCATATTGAGTGTAGCACTTTCACAGCATCATCTTTTAGGATTTGAAAGAGCTCACCTGCAATTCCATCACCTCCATTAGCTTTGTTCATAGCAATGTTTCCTAAGGCTCACTTGACTTTGGACTCCAGGATATTTGGATCTAGGTGAGTGATCACACCGTTGTGGTTATCTGGTTTATAAAGATCTTTTTTGTATAGTTCTTCTGTGTATTCTTGCCACCTCTTCTTAATATCTTCTGCTTCTGTATGTCTATACCATTTCTGTCCTTTATTATGCCCACCTTTGCATGAAATGTCCCCTTGGTATTGCTAATTTTCTTGAAGTGATCTCTAGTCTTTCCCATTCCTCTAGTCTTTCTTTATTTCTTTGCATTGTTCATTTAAGAAGGCTTTCTTATCTCTCCTTGCTATTCTTTGGAACTCTGCAGTCAGATGGGTATATTTTTCCTTTTCTCCTTTACCTTTGGCTTCTCTTCTTTTCTCAGCTATTTTTAAGGCCTCCTCAGACAACCATTTTGCCTTTTTGGATTTTTCTTGGGGATGGTGTTTATCACTGCCTCTTGTATAATGTCACAAACCTCCATTTTCAAGTGCCCTATCACATCTAATCCCTTGAATCTGTTTGTCACTTCCATTGCATAACTGTAAAGTATTTGATTTAGGTCATACCTGAATGGTTCAACCCTGGGATTTCTTTGGAAGGAATGATGCTGAAGCTGAAACTCCAGTACTTTGGCCACCTCATGCGAAGAGTTGATTCATTGGAAAAGACTCTGATGCTGGGGGGGATTGGGGGCAGGAGGAGAAGGGGACGACCGAGGATGAGATGGCTGGATGGCATCACTGACTCGATGGATGCAAGTCTGAGTGAACTCTGGGAGTTGGTGATGGACAGGGAGGCCTGGCATACTGCGATTCATGGGGTCGCAAAGAGTCGGACACGACT
>SJYT01052368.1:91706-109246 GCA_006410635.1 Cephalophus harveyi | reverse complement strand
GGAGGGATTGGGGGCAGGAGGAGAAGGGGACGACCGAGGATGAGATGGCTGGATGGCATCACTGACTCGATGGATGCAAGTCTGAGTGAACTCTGGGAGTTGGTGATGGACAGGGAGGCCTGGTGTGCTGCGATTCATGGGGTCGCAAATAGTCGGACACGACTGAGCGACTGAACTGAACTGAACTAATTCTATCATTCCTTTGCATAAATTACTTCCTACCATTATATCTGGTTAATTTTAGGATCTTGGTAATTGTTTGTTCTTTAGTAAGCATATGAGATTTTATGGGTAGTTAAGCAGGTGATATTTCTAATTTGTCCAGATGTGATACACAATAGAGCTAAGAAAACTGGTTTTTATCATAAAATTTGGGGGTTAAAGTCAATTTTCCCATAAAAGGTTTTCTAAAACTCTAGATAGAATAAGCCATTTCCTCAATCCTGAGGATCCTCAATGTTCAAGACTATGTGTGGGAGGATCTTTCACCTACATAGTCTAGTGTGATGGTCACTAATCTTTATGGTGGAGAAGTGGTTTAAAATTTTACAGATGAAAAGAAGCTCAGAAAAGGAAAACAGATTGAAAGATAAGGCGTTAAGTAGCAGAGACACATTTCAAATCCAATACTCACATTCAAAGTCATTAGCCTTTATTTACTGCGATTCATGGGGTCGCAAAGAGTCGGACACGACTCAGCGACTGAATTGAACTGAACTGAATGGTCTAATGGTTTTCCCTATTTTCTATAATTTAGGTCTGAATTTGGCAATAAGGAGTTCATGATGTGAGCCACAGTCAGCTCCTGGTCTTGTTTTTGCTGACTCTATAGAGCTTCTCCATCTTTGGTTGCAAAGAATGTAATCAGTGTTGACCATCATGTGATGTCCATGTGTAGTCTTCTCTTGTGTTGCTGGAAGAGGGTGTTTGCTATGACCAGTGCCTTTTGTTGGCAGAACTCTATTAGCCTTTGCCCTGCTTCATTCTGTACTCCAAGGCCAAATTTGTTATTTGAATCTGTTATTCCAGGTATCTCTTGACTTCCTACTTTTGCATTCCAGTTCCCTAAGATGTAGAGGACATCTTTTTTTGGTCTTAGTTCTGAAAAGTCTTGTAGGTCATCCTAGAACTATTAAGCTTCAGCTTATTCAGCATTAGTGTTTGGGACATAGACCTGGATTACGGTGATATTGAATAGTTCACCTTGAAAACAAATAGAGCTCATTCTGTCACACATATGTATGTATGTATCAACTACCGTTCTGGGGAGTTCATCTTTCAGTGCCACATCTTTTTTTCCTACTGTTCATGGGGTTCTCAAGGCAAGAATACAGAAGTGGTTTGCCATTCCCTTCTCCAGTGGACCACATGTTCTCCGAATTCTACAACATGACCCATCTGTTTTGGGTGGCACTACGTGGCTGGCTCATAGTATCACTGAGTTAAACATGGCTGTGGTCCATGTGATCAGCTTGGTTAGTTTTCTGTGATTGTGGTTTTCATTCTTTCTGCCCTCTGATGAATAAGGATAAGAGGCTTACGGAAGCTTCCTGATGTGACATGTGACCGGGTCTTGTTCTGATGGGTGGAGCTGTTCAGTTCAGTTCAGCTCAGTTCAGTCGCTCAGTCGTGTCTGACTCTTTGTGACCCCATGAATCGCAGCACGCCAGGCCTCCCTGTTCATCACCATCCCTCGGAGATCACTCAGACTCACATCCATCGAGTCAGTGATGCCATCCAGCCATCTCATCCTCGGTCGTCCCCTTCTCCTCCTGCCCCCAATCACTCCCAGCATCAGAGTCTTTTCCAATGAGTCAACTCTTCGCATGAGGTGGCCAAAGTACTGGAGTTTCAGCTTTAGCATCATTCCTTCCAAAGAAATCCCAGGGCTGATCTCCTTCAGAATGGACTGGTTGGATCAAAGTTAAATAAGCAGAGTGACAATATACAGCCTTGACGTACTCCTATTTGGAACCAGTCTGTTGTTCCATGTCCAGTTCTAACTGTTGCTTCCTGACCTGCATACAGATTTCTCAAGAGGCAGGTTAGGTGGTCTGGTATTCCCATCTCTTTCAGAATCTTCCACAGTTTATTGTGATCCACACAGTCAAAGGCTTTGGCATAGTCAATAAAGCAGAAGTAAACTTTAATCCAATTTTCAGAGGATGGGTGGGGCTGTGTTCCCTCCCTGTTGTTTGGCCTGAGGCCAATCTCTCAACCCAAGCCTCCACTGGAGACTCCTGGACACTCACAGGCAAGTCTGGCTCAGTCTCCCACTGAGATGTGACTGGTGATGGAAGTAAAGTTCTAAGTGGTAAAGAACAATACTGCATAGGAACCTGCAATGTTAGTTCCATGTTTCAGGGTAAACTGGAGTGATCAAACAGGAGATTGCAAGAGTGATCATTGACATTTTAGGAATCAGGGAACTAAAATGGACCAAAATGGGTGAATTTAATTCAGATGACCTTTATATCTACTACTGTGGGCAAGAATCCCTTAGAAGAAATGGAGTAGCCCTTACAGTCAACAAAAGAGTCTGGAATACAGTACCTGGGGGCAATCTCAAGAATGACAGAATGATTTCTGTTTTTTTTCAAGGCAAACTATTCAATATCACAATAATCCAGGTCTATGTCCCAACCACTAATGATGAGTAAGCTGAAGTTGAATAGTTCTAGGATGACCTACAAGACCTTCTAGAACTAACATCAAAAAAAGATGTCCTCTGCGTCATAGGGAACTGGAATGCAAAAGTAGGAAGTCAAGAGATATCTGGAATAACAGATTCAAATAACAAATAATAAATTTTGCATTGCAGTAAAAAATAAAGCAGGGCAAAGGCTAACAGAGTTTTGCCAAGAGAACACACTGGTCATAGCAAACATGTTCTTCCAACAACACAAGAGAAGACTCTACACATGGACATCATCAGATGGTCAATACTGAAATCAGACTGATCATACTCTTTGCAGCCAAAGATGGAGAAGACTGTAAACAGCAAAAACAAGACTGGGAGCTTACTGTGGCTCAGATCATGAACTCTTTACTGCCAAATTCAAACTTAAATTGAATAAAGAAGGGAAAACCATTAGACCATTCAGGTATGACCTAAATCAAATACCTTACAATTATACAGTGGAAGTGAGAAATAGATTCAAGGGATTAGATCTGATAGAGTGCTTGAAGAAATATGGACAGAGGTTTGTGACATTGTATAGGAGGCAGTGATCAAGACCATCCCCAAGAAAAAGAAATGCAAAAAGGCAAAATGGTTGTCTGAGGAGGCCTTACAAATAGCTGATTAAAAAAGAGAAGCTAAAGGCAAAGAAGAAAAGGATATCCATCCGAACGCAGAGTTCTAAAGAATAGCAGGGAGAGATAAGAAAGCCTTCTTAAGTGAGCAATATAAAGAAATAGAGGAAAATAATAGAATGGGAAAGACTAGAGATCACTTCAAGAAAAGTAGTGATACCAAGGGACCATTTCATGCTAAGATGGGCACAATAAATGACAGAAATGATATGGAACTAACAGAAGCAGAAGATATTAAGAAGAGGTGGCAAGAATACACAGAAGAATTATACAAAAAAGATCTTATGACCCAGATAACCATGATGGTGTGATCACTCACCTAGATCCAGACATCCTGGAATGTGAAGTCAAGTGGGTCTTAGGACATATCACTATGAACAAAGCTAACGGAGGTGATGGAATTCCAGGTGAGCTATTTCAAATCCTAAAAGATGATGCTGTGAAAGTGCTGCACTAAATATTCCAGCAAATTTGGAAACTCAACAGTGGCCACAGGACTGGAAAAGGTCAGTTTTCATTCTAATCCCCAAAAAAGGTAATGCCAAAGAATGTTCTAACTTCTGCATAATTGCACTTATTTCACACACTTGCAGAGCAATGTTTTAAATTCTCAAAGGCAGGCTTCAACAGTATGTGAACCGAGAACTTCAGAAGTTCAAAATGGATTTTAGAAATGCAGAGGACCAGAGATCAAATGTCCAACATCTGTTGGATCATAGAAAAAGTAAGAGAATTCCAGAAAAATGTTTATTTCTGCTTCATGGACTTCACTAACACCTTTGACTGTGTGGATCACAACAAACTGTGGAAAATTCTTAAAGTGACCAGAATATCAGACCACCTTACCTGCCACCTCTGAAACCTGTATACAGATCAAGAAGCAACAGTTAGAACTGGACATGGAACAATAGACTTGATCCAAATTGGAAAAGGAGTATGTCAAGGCTGTATACTGTCACCCTGATTATTTAACTTATATGCACAGTACATCATGCGAAGCACTGGACTGGAAGAAGCACAAGCTGGAATTAAGATTGCTAGGAGAAATATCAATGACCTCAGATATGTAGATCACACCACTCTTATGGCAGAAAGTGATGAGGAACTAAAGAAACTCTTGATTAATGTGATGGTGAAAAAGCTGACTTAAAACTCAACATTCAGAAAACTAAGATCGTGGCATCCAGTCCCATCACTTCATAGAAAATAGAAGAAGAAACAATGGAAACGGTGTGAAACTTTATTTTCTTGGGCTACAAAATAACTCGAGATTGTGACTGCAGTCATAAAATTAAAAGACGCTTGCTCTTTGGAAGAAAAGCTATGACCAACCTAGATAGCATATTGAAAAGCAGAGACATTACTTTGCCAAGAAATGTTCATCTAGTCAAAGATATGGTTTTTCTAGTAGTCTTGTATGGATAAGAGAGTTGGGCCATAAATAAAGCTGAGGACCAAAGAATTGATGCTTTTGAACTGTGGTGTTGGAGAAGACTCTGGAGAGTTCCTTGGACTGCAAGAAGATAAAACTAGACAATCTTAAAGGAAATCAGTCCTAATATTGATTAGAAGGACTGATGCTGAAACTGAAGCTCCATTTCTCTGGCCACCTGATGCAAAGAACTGACTCACTGGAAAAGACCCTGATGCTGGGAAAGATTGAAGGCAGGAGGAGAAGGGGATGACAGAGGATGAGATGGTTGAATTGCATCACTGACCAATGGACATGAGTTTGAGCAAGCTCCGGGAGTTTTTGATGGACATCGAAGCCTGTGTGCTATAGTCCATGGGGTTGCAAAGAGTTGGACATGCTGAATGACTGAAATGAACTGAAGGAGATGCTCTACACAGTCAGCAAACATAAGACAGGGAGCTGACTATGGCTCAGATTATGAGCTCCTTATTGCAAAATTCAGACTTAAATTGAAGAAAGTAGGCAAAATCACTAGGCCTTTCAGGTATGACCTAAATCAAATATCATATGATTATACAGTGAAAGTGACAAATAGTTTCAAGGGCTGAGATCTGATAGACAGAATGCCTCCAGAACTTAGGACAAAGGTTTGTAGCATTCTACTGTAGGTGGTGGCCAAAACCTTCCTAAGGGGGAAAAATATGCAAGAAGGCATAGTGCTTGTCTGAGGAGGCCTTACAAATAGCTGAGAAGAGAAGAGAAGTGAAAGGCAGGGGACAAAGGGAAAGATATACTCAAATGAATGCAGAATTCCAGAGAATAGCAAGGAGAGAAAACATAGCCTTCTTAAGTGAGCAATGCAAAAAATAGAGCAAAAAAATGAGATGGGAAAGACTAGTGATCACTTCAAGAAAATTAGAAATACCAAGAGAACATCTTATGCAAAGACAAAAGATAATAAAAGGACAAAAATGGCAACGACCTAACAGAAGCAGCAGAGATTAAGAAGAGGTGGCAAGAATACACAGAAGAACTATACAGAAAGGCCTTACTAATCTGGATAAACACAATGGTGTGGTCACTCCTCTAGGGCCAGACATTCTAGGATGTGAAGTCAAGTTGGCCTTAGGAAGCATTACTACAAACAAAGCTAGTGGAGGTGAAGGAATTCCAGCTGATCCACTTCTAATCCTAAAAGATAATGCTGTTAAAGAGCTGCCCTCAGTATGCCAGGAAATTTGAGAAAGTCAGCAGTAATCACAGGATTGGAAAAGGTCAGTATTTATTCCAATCCCAAATAAATGCAATGCCAAAGAATGTTCAAACTATTGTACAGTTGTGCTCATTTCACCTGCTAGCAAGGTAATGGTTAAAATCCTTCAAGCTACCCTTCAACAGTATGTGAACTGAGGACTTCCAGATGTACAAGCTAGATTTAAAAAAGGTAGAGGAACCAGAAATCAAATTGTCAGCATCCGTGGGATCATAGAAAAAGCAAGGGAAATTAAAAAAAAAAAAAAAAAAACTATGTTTGCGTCATTAACTATGCTAAAGCCTTTGACCTTGACTGCGTGGATCACAGCAAACTGTGGAAAATTCTTAGAGATAGGAATACCAGAGCACCTCACTTGTCTCTTGAGAAACCTGTAAACAGGATAAGAAGCAACAGTTAGAACTGGACATGAAACAACTGACTGGTTCAAATTTGGGAAAGGAGTACATCAAGCTGTATACTGCAAACTTGTTTATTTAAGTTATATTCAGAATACATCAAGCAAAATGTTGGGCTGGATTACTCACAAGCTGGAACCAAGACTGCCATAAGGAATATAAAAACCCTTAGATATTCAGATGATGCCACTCTAATGGCAGAAAGTGAAGAAATATAGTGCCTCTTGATGATGGTGAAAAAGCTGACTTGAAACTCAGAGTTCAAAAAACTAAAATTGTGGCAACTTGTCCCACCACTTCTTGAGCTAAAAATCACTGTGGTTGTTGTCTGTAGCCATGAAAGTAAAAGATGCTTCCTCCCTGCAAAGAAAGCTATGACAAGCCTAGACAAGGTATTAAAAAGGAGAGACATCACTTTGCCAACAGTGGTTCATAGAGTCAGTGCTATGTTTTTTCCAGTAGTCATGTACAGATGTGAGAGTTGAATCATTGCGAAGACTGCGTGCTGAAGAATTGATGTTTTAGAACTGTGGTGCTGGAGAAAATTCTTGAGAGCTCCTTAACAGCAAGGATATAAACTAGTCAATCCTAAAGGAAATCAACTCTGAATATTCATTGGAAGGACTGATGCTGAATCTGAAGCTCCAAAACTTTGGCCACCTGATGTGAAAAATAGACTCTTTAGAAAAGACCCTAATGCTGGGAAAGATTGAGGGCAGGAGAAGAAGGGGGCCATAGAAGATAAGATGATTGATGGCATCACATGAATGTGAACAAACTCCAAAAGATAGTGAAGGGCAAAGAAGCTTGGAGTGCTGCAGTTTATGGGGTCTCAAAGACTCAGAAATGACTGCGACTGAACATCAAACAACAATGAAGAATAACACAGAAGTAATAAGAAAATTTACCAGACTGCAATCCATTCATTAAAAAAAAATGCAGTTCATATAAAACAGACATAGAAATTTTAATCATATTCAAAACACTGATTTTATATAAACAAATATAGTCATATATATGTTATACATAGTAGTATGTTATATATATATATAAAATATAATAGGTGCATTATATATAAAACACTGATGCATACCTAACATTTCTAAAATAATGAAAATAAATGCCATATTCTGTATCTTTAAGATGAAGTTAAACATCAATATATTTCTACAAACTTGCATAATTTAAGAAGAAAAATTCAGTTAAAAACTGAATTTTACTTTGAATCTTCACTCTAAAAATACAGTCAGAACTTTTCCATACAACCACCTAGCACACACATCACAATTTGGTTTGTTCTCAATTAAAATGTAAACACATTTAATTTTCAGAGCTACAGATCTTACAAGTAATAAATTATATGCTATAGTTTTACACAATTATGAATTTCAAAATGTCCTAGAATATATCTCTAGTGAATAACAAATTTCTTCTATGCACCCAAACCCTAACTGTGGCCACCTTGCTAACTATATTTAAGATTATATCGTATTTTCCTTGTATTTCTCATTGATTTTTTTTTGCTATAGTGATATCCTTATTTTATGTTTTTTTCTTTAAATTTAGATGGCTGAATAGAGCTACACTATTTAATTCTCCATGATTAAATGAGTCACATCATTAACATTAGATAGTTTGCTGATCATGCCTTTTTTATTCCAAGTTTAGACTTCACAAAAAGATTAAAAATTGATATATTTAAAGAGATGGCAATTTTTACACAATGTTTAATAGGTATCAGATATTTAAATGTTTATTTAATATGGAATGCTACTTATTTATTGGAAAGAATGAGATGGTTCCTTATGTATAGATGTGGGAAAGAAATAATAACATTTAACTAAAAAGTCAAGTTTCAGAGTAATGTATATAAGATGAACTTACCTCTAGGTAACACATAGAAAACTTATGGGATCACATGGGATGCATTTTGCTTCCAGCTCTTAACTACCATTGATGCATATTTGAAGCATCTAGGTACCATGAGACCCAAAGTCATCTCAAGGTGGGGGTTTCTTACATTAAGTTAGTCATTTATGCACTTTCCAGTTACCTGACTTGTACTAAAGTCAAATCCCATTAGGATTCTAAAACCAGATGTAATTATTGACTACAAAATCCAGAATGGGATACCCTTCTGGTATCCCAAACAACTTACTGACCAAAGTTAAAAATAGAAAATCATTTATTTTTGAGTATATATTCCACAGAGTTAATCAAGATTCACCACCATACTCCAGGAAGGCCAGGATTTAACTGTGTGGTCAGTCTACACCAGCTGGGATTAGTCCATTCTATAAAGCCTATGCTCATAAGCCTTAATCAAGGTCTTTTTACAATAAAAAGTTTTTCATCTAGATTAATACAGTTTCACATCTTTTACAACAGCAATACCATACAAAAGTGAATAACTCATACATGATCAAAATGAACATTTGTAATAACCAATAAGTTACATGTATTGATCCAAAAAGACAACTAATCCATGCTCTAATTCTTGCCTAAATTTTCTCATTATTTTCTGCCATATTATTAATAACAACTGACTTTACTTTTTGTCTACTGTAATTTGGACTTTATATAATAATAAGTTTGAGCTCACAAATTTAAAACCATATTAAATTTTTATTTCTTTTCAAAATGAATGACTGTGAAAATTAAGGAAATGGCTTTATGATTTCAAACTGAGTGATAAGAGCAGACCATTACTTTTATATACATCATGAATAAAATTTTAATAAGAGACTATACATTTACTTCCACTTCTATTTCTTATGCAGAAAGCTTCAAAAGGGTCACTTTAATGTCAAAATGACAAAATGCCATATAAACTATAAAAGCATAACTTCTCTTTAGCCATTACTAAGCACTGATCAGAAGATAACCACATAACTGAATTTCTAAAGAAAGACAGGACTCTTTAAGGAGAAAAGGGACACACTAACATCTCACTTTTGACACAGATTAGGAGGAAGAGACATCAGCATCCACACAAGAAGATAAAAAGAAATTTGTTAAAACCATAAGGAAATGAATTGAAAGGTTAAGGATGGACTGATAGGTCAGTCTAGAATATTTTGGGACTGCACTCACAAGTGGATTTTGTCCCTGCTCATAAAGATCTTTTCTCTGGGTCTCCACCAGATACTCTTGAGAAATGTGGAATGTAGAGCAAGATAAGATATCAGAAAGAGCATGATGACTGGTTTAGGTGACAGAAGGTGATTAACTACTTGTAGGGAGCAGAGACAAGAACATACTTCCTATAGTCCTTCTTTCAAAGGAAAAGGCTTTAAAATGCAGGGGGAGTGACACAAATTTTCTCAAAAAAGTTAATCATCTATGTGAGGACAAGTGCCTATCCCTGCCACTTTCACTGGATCCTTATCTCCCAGAAAGCAAAACTGAAAGAGGGGGAGCAAAACTTACAAATTCCTTTCTTCTCCTCTCAGGGCAGTTGGGAGAAGAGTGTAATGTATGTAACTCTTCTATTCCTTGACGGGGCTTCCCAGGTGGCCTTAGTAGTAAAGAGTTAACAAACCCACCTGCCAATGCAGAAGACAAAGAGTCCAGGGTTCAATCTCTGAGTCAGGAAGATCCCCTGGAGGAGGGCATGTCAACACGCTCCAGTGTTCTTGCCTGGAAAATTCCATAGACAGAGGAGACTGGGGGGATACAGTCCATAGGACTGCAAAGAGTGGGACACGACTGAGTGACTAAGCACAAGGAAATTCCTTGGTGAGAAACAGTAAATCTTCTCAGTCATAAAATACAGTGATTGATAGTTTATATGTCAACTTGGTTAGGCTATCCACTCAGTTCAAACTAATCCAGTTGTTTAGATGTTGATGTGAAGGTGTTCTGTATATTTGGTTGGCATCTACAATCACATGCAACTTTAAGTACAGGAGATGACTTTCAATAGCCTGAGTTTTCAGATTCAGTCTATCAGATGAAAAGCTTCAAGAGCAAAACTGAGGTTTCCTGAAAAAAGAAAAAAAATCTGCTGACAGACCACAGACTCACCTCCTGCCCAAGTTTCCAGTCTGCAAGCCTGTCCTCCAACTTATCAGACTTCCTCTTCTCTCCACACAGTCACTTCATTCAATAGCTTTCAATATATCTCTACATACTCAGATACTTCCTACTGGTTCTGTTCTTTTCTGGTGGAACCCTAACACAGAATTTGGTATTGAGAGGTTTTCTAGAGGAACAGGAACTTGAGGATGAATATTCTGATTTGGTTGTTTCTATTCCACCCCCAACCCTGGAATTGGTTCTCTAAACTGATTAGATTCAAAGGCATTAAAGATTCTTATTTATAGTGGTAAGAGGACACTGGTAGCTCATGGTATGATGTGACAACAGAGATACTCAGAATGTCATTACTGGGTAATTCCAATTAAATACTTCTACAAGATAAAATTTTGAATGACTATATTTTTGATATCTTAGAATAATTTAGTCAAACTAGGGAATATATCAGCTGCTCCTAACTGCACTGGAAAATATGCAGAAGGAAAAAGATGAATTTGGGGCTAGAAATCCAAGTGTCTACATGTGTGGTTGGTCACTCAGTTCAGTTCAGTCGCTCAGTCGTGTCTGACTCTTTGTGACCCCATGAATCGCAGCACGCCAGGCCTCCCTGTCCATCACCATCTCTCGGAGATCACTCAGACTCACATCCATCGAGTCAGTGAAGCCATCCAGCCATTTCATCCTCAGTTGTCTCCTTCTCCTCCTGCCCCCAATCCCTCCCAGCATCAGAGTCTTTTCCAATGAGTCAACCCTTCGCATGAGGTGGCCAAAGTACTGGAGTTTCAGCTTTAGCATCATTCCTTCCAAAGAAATCCCAGGATTGATCTCCTTCAGAATGGACTGGTTGGATCTCCTTGCAGTCCAAGGGACTCTCAAGAGTCTTCTCCAACACCACAGTTCAAAAGCATCAATTCTTCGGCGATCAGCCTTCTTCACAGTCCAACTCTCACATCCATACATGACTACAGGACAAACCATAGCCTTGACTAGACTCAGTCATGTCCAACTCTTTGCGATGCCATAGACTGCAACCTGCCAGGTGCCTATACGTGCCCTCAAAGAAACCTGTAGCCAGAAGGCCAAGATTTTTGAAAACCAAATCCAGGGTTTCATCCTAAAAGTGACTAAAATATAACACAAATTGAATTCCCAACCTCCCAAGGATTCCACTGATGTGCTTAGTCACTCAGTCATGTCTTAGTCTTTGTTACTGAGCTACACTATTTAATTCTCCATGATTAAATGAGTCACATCATTAACATTAGATAGTTTGCTGATCATGCCTTTTTTATTCCAAGTTTAGACTTCACAAAAAGATTAAAAATTGATATATTTAAAGAGATGGCAATTTTTACACAATGTTTAATAGGTATCAGATATTTAAATGTTTATTTAATATGGAATGCTACTTATTTATTGGAAAGAATGAGATGGTTCCTTATGTATAGATGTGGGAAAGAAATAATAACATTTAACTAAAAAGTCAAGTTTCAGAGTAATGTATATAAGATGAACTTACCTCTAGGTAACACATAGAAAACTTATGGGATCACATGGGATGCATTTTGCTTCCAGCTCTTAACTACCATTGATGCATATTTGAAGCATCTAGGTACCATGAGACCCAAAGTCATCTCAAGGTGGGGGTTTCTTACATTAAGTTAGTCATTTATGCACTTTCCAGTTACCTGACTTGTACTAAAGTCAAATCCCATTAGGATTCTAAAACCAGATGTAATTATTGACTACAAAATCCAGAATGGGATACCCTTCTGGTATCCCAAACAACTTACTGACCAAAGTTAAAAATAGAAAATCATTTATTTTTGAGTATATATTCCACAGAGTTAATCAAGATTCACCACCATACTCCAGGAAGGCCAGGATTTAACTGTGTGGTCAGTCTACACCAGCTGGGATTAGTCCATTCTATAAAGCCTATGCTCATAAGCCTTAATCAAGGTCTTTTTACAATAAAAAGTTTTTCATCTAGATTAATACAGTTTCACATCTTTTACAACAGCAATACCATACAAAAGTGAATAACTCATACATGATCAAAATGAACATTTGTAATAACCAATAAGTTACATGTATTGATCCAAAAAGACAACTAATCCATGCTCTAATTCTTGCCTAAATTTTCTCATTATTTTCTGCCATATTATTAATAACAACTGACTTTACTTTTTGTCTACTGTAATTTGGACTTTATATAATAATAAGTTTGAGCTCACAAATTTAAAACCATATTAAATTTTTATTTCTTTTCAAAATGAATGACTGTGAAAATTAAGGAAATGGCTTTATGATTTCAAACTGAGTGATAAGAGCAGACCATTACTTTTATATACATCATGAATAAAATTTTAATAAGAGACTATACATTTACTTCCACTTCTATTTCTTATGCAGAAAGCTTCAAAAGGGTCACTTTAATGTCAAAATTACAAAATGCCATATAAACTATAAAAGCATAACTTCTCTTTAGCCATTACTAAGCACTGATCAGAAGATAACCACATAACTGAATTTCTAAAGAAAGACAGGACTCTTTAAGGAGAAAAGGGACACACTAACATCTCACTTTTGACACAGATTAGGAGGAAGAGACATCAGCATCCACACAAGAAGATAAAAAGAAATTTGTTAAAACCATAAGGAAATGAATTGAAAGGTTAAGGATGGACTGATAGGTCAGTCTAGAATATTTTGGGACTGCACTCACAAGTGGATTTTGTCCCTGCTCATAAAGATCTTTTCTCTGGGTCTCCACCAGATACTCTTGAGAAATGTGGAATGTAGAGCAAGATAAGATATCAGAAAGAGCATGATGACTGGTTTAGGTGACAGAAGGTGATTAACTACTTGTAGGGAGCAGAGACAAGAACATACTTCCTATAGTCCTTCTTTCAAAGGAAAAGGCTTTAAAATGCAGGGGGAGTGACACAAATTTTCTCAAAAAAGTTAATCATCTATGTGAGGACAAGTGCCTATCCCTGCCACTTTCACTGGATCCTTATCTCCCAGAAAGCAAAACTGAAAGAGGGGGAGCAAAACTTACAAATTCCTTTCTTCTCCTCTCAGGGCAGTTGGGAGAAGAGTGTAATGTATGTAACTCTTCTATTCCTTGACGGGGCTTCCCAGGTGGCCTTAGTAGTAAAGAGTTAACAAACCCACCTGCCAATGCAGAAGACAAAGAGTCCAGGGTTCAATCTCTGAGTCAGGAAGATCCCCTGGAGGAGGGCATGTCAACACGCTCCAGTGTTCTTGCCTGGAAAATTCCATAGACAGAGGAGACTGGGGGGATACAGTCCATAGGACTGCAAAGAGTGGGACACGACTGAGTGACTAAGCACAAGAAAATTCCTTGGTGAGAAACAGTAAATCTTCTCAGTCATAAAATACAGTGATTGATAGTTTATATGTCAACTTGGTTAGGCTATCCACTCAGTTCAAACTAATCCAGTTGTTTAGATGTTGATGTGAAGGTGTTCTGTATATTTGGTTGGCATCTACAATCACATGCAACTTTAAGTACAGGAGATGACTTTCAATAGCCTGAGTTTTCAGATTCAGTCTATCAGATGAAAAGCTTCAAGAGCAAAACTGAGGTTTCCTGAAAAAAGAAAAAAAATCTGCTGACAGACCACAGACTCACCTCCTGCCCAAGTTTCCAGTCTGCAAGCCTGTCCTCCAACTTATCAGACTTCCTCTTCTCTCCACACAGTCACTTCATTCAATAGCTTTCAATATATCTCTACATACTCAGATACTTCCTACTGGTTCTGTTCTTTTCTGGTGGAACCCTAACACAGAATTTGGTATTGAGAGGTTTTCTAGAGGAACAGGAACTTGAGGATGAATATTCTGATTTGGTTGTTTCTATTCCACCCCCAACCCTGGAATTGGTTCTCTAAACTGATTAGATTCAAAGGCATTAAAGATTCTTATTTATAGTGGTAAGAGGACACTGGTAGCTCATGGTATGATGTGACAACAGAGATACTCAGAATGTCATTACTGGGTAATTCCAATTAAATACTTCTACAAGATAAAATTTTGAATGACTATATTTTTGATATCTTAGAATAATTTAGTCAAACTAGGGAATATATCAGCTGCTCCTAACTGCACTGGAAAATATGCAGAAGGAAAAAGATGAATTTGGGGCTAGAAATCCAAGTGTCTACATGTGTGGTTGGTCACTCAGTTCAGTTCAGTCGCTCAGTCGTGTCTGACTCTTTGTGACCCCATGAATCGCAGCACGCCAGGCCTCCCTGTCCATCACCATCTCTCGGAGATCACTCAGACTCACATCCATCGAGTCAGTGAAGCCATCCAGCCATTTCATCCTCAGTTGTCTCCTTCTCCTCCTGCCCCCAATCCCTCCCAGCATCAGAGTCTTTTCCAATGAGTCAACCCTTCGCATGAGGTGGCCAAAGTACTGGAGTTTCAGCTTTAGCATCATTCCTTCCAAAGAAATCCCAGGATTGATCTCCTTCAGAATGGACTGGTTGGATCTCCTTGCAGTCCAAGGGACTCTCAAGAGTCTTCTCCAACACCACAGTTCAAAAGCATCAATTCTTCGGCGATCAGCCTTCTTCACAGTCCAACTCTCACATCCATACATGACTACAGGACAAACCATAGCCTTGACTAGACTCAGTCATGTCCAACTCTTTGCGATGCCATAGACTGCAACCTGCCAGGTGCCTATACGTGCCCTCAAAGAAACCTGTAGCCAGAAGGCCAAGATTTTTGAAAACCAAATCCAGGGTTTCATCCTAAAAGTGACTAAAATATAACACAAATTGAATTCCCAACCTCCCAAGGATTCCACTGATGTGCTTAGTCACTCAGTCATGTCTTAGTCTTTGTTACCCCATGGACTTAAGCCCACTAGGCTCCTCTGTTCATGGGGATTCTCCAGGTAAGAATACTGAAGTGGGATGCCATCCTCTCCTCCAGCAGCACTTCTGTTACTATGTATTTCATCATCCTGAAACAGATGGCTTGATAGAATTGTGGAATAAGCTTTTAAAAACTCAAATACAGTGTTAGCTAGCTGAAAACATCTTGCATAGATGGGGCAAGATCCTCAAAGACTATACATGCTCTAAATCTATGTCTAAAATATGGAGCTATTTCTCTCATTCCAAGTATTCTCTAGGATCCAGGAATAATGGGATAATCACTATTATCCTTACTAATCCACTTTAAAAATTTATACTTCTCATCCTTGTGACCATATATTTTTCTGGCATAGGTGTCTTAGTCCCAAAGGAAGAATCACTTCCATTAAGACACACAGCAATGGATTTCATTAAACTAGAATTTGAATGTCATCTGTATACTTCGAGCCTTTCATATCTCTGAATCAACTGGCGAAGAAAAGAGTTATTATGCTGAATAGGGTGACCAACCCTGATTACCAAGGGGATTTAGAATGCTACTGCACAACTGAGGTAAGGAAGAATGTGTCTGGAACACAAGACATCCCTTTGGGTATCTTACTGCTACCAAGTCTGTGAGGTCAATGGAAAACTGCAATTCAAATCCTTCAGGGAATTTAATGGCCAAACCCTTCAGGAATGAAGTGTAGGGGATCCCATCAGGTAAGAAACTATGATCAGCTGAGGCGCTTACTGAGGGCAAAGGAAATATATGAACAAAATTAGAAAAAAAACAGAATAGAATTAATAAGACTTGAACAATATCAAATGGTATGGTGTAGATATGTGAAGTTAAAGAAGTGAGTGAGAGTATAATCAGGTCAAGAGCAACAGTTAGAACCAGACATGAAGCAATAGACTGGTTCAAAATTGTGAAAGAAGTAAGCCAAGGCTGTATATTGTCACCTGGCTTTTTAACGTCAATGCAGAGTACATCATGAGAAATGTCTTGATGGATCAATCACAAGCTGGAATCAATATTGCTAGGAGAAATAATAATAACCTCAGATATACAGAAGATATCACTCTAAAGGCAAAAAGTGAAGAGGAATAAAGAGCCTCTTGATGAAGGTGAAAAGAGGAGAGTGAAAGGCTGACTTAAAACTCAACATTCAAAAAACTAAGATCATAGTATTTGGTCGCATCACTTCATGGCAAATGGGAAAAAAATGGACACAGTGACAAACTTCATTTTCTTGGGCTCCAAATCACTGTGGACAGTGACTGCAGCAATGAAACTAAAAGACACTTGCTCTTTGGAAGAAAAGTTATGGTAAATCTAGACAGCATATTAAAAAGCAGAGACATCACTTTGCCCACATCATTCATGCTCACTGAGTCAGTGATGCCATCCAACCATCTCATTGTCTGTTCCCCCCATTCCTCCTGCCTTCAGTCTCTCCCAGATCAGGGTCTTTTCCAATGAGTTGGCTCTTTGCATCAGGTGGCCAAAGTATTGAAGCTTAAGCTTCAGCAGCAGTCCTTCTAGTGAATATTCAGGGTTCAATTCCTTTAGGATTGACTGGTTTAATCTCTGTGCTTTCCAAGGGACTTTCAAGTCTTTACAGCATCACACTTCAAAAATTTCAATTCTTCAGTGCTCAGCTTTCATTATGGTCTAACTCTCATAACTGTACATGCTACTGGAAAAACCATAGCTTTGACTATACAGGACTTTTGTTGGCAAAGTGATGTCTCTGCTTTTTAATATGCTGTCTAGGTTTTTCATAGCTTTTCTTCCAAGGGACAAGTGTCTTGTAAGATTTCAATTTGCCAACAATAATAATTGTATTAAATTTGAATTAAATGTCAGAGGTTACCAGACTGAATTAAAAACACTGGAACCTCAAAATACACTGTCTATGATAAATTCATTTTTAATATAAAACAGAGATAAATGTAAGCCTATAAAATGGTGAAAATATAGAGACTGCAAATACTAATAAAAGAATGCTGGTATGTTTGTATTAGTATCAGAACAGGATTATTATGGGGGATAGAGAGATTCTGAATAATCATAAAGGGAAAAATTCACTAAGAAGATTTTAACAATCTTAAATAATTAGGTAATAACAAAAGAGTTTCCAAATATATGAAGCAAAAAAATGACTACTGAATTGATGAAAATAGACAAATTTAAAATTATA
>SJYT01052368.1:40825-88456 GCA_006410635.1 Cephalophus harveyi | reverse complement strand
ATGACTAAAGAATCCAATTTTTAACTTGATTTTAATTAAAAAATCAGAATTTTGTGGCAAAGAAAAAACCATCATTTGAGATTTATCAGTAATGAAGGTATAAAAATATGAGAAAAATCTAAAATACATCTAGACTTTATGAAGGTAGCTACTTTTGATGAAAATTTTAGGATGCACTCAAAAACCCATATAATAACTATTTCTGGGGCTATAAAACATGGGGTATTGTTATAAAACTGCTCTGTAAAATATATACGTAGAATTTTCTTTTAATTTAAAAATACATTTCTATATTTGGGTTTTAAATTTATTAAGTTTTACTTTAGAGTACTTTGAGGTTCACAGCAAAACTAGGGGGAAGGTACAGAGACTTCCCATACAACCACACATGCATAGGGTCCTGGATTATCAACATTCCCCAGCAAAGTGGAACATCTGTTACAACTGATGAACCTACAATGACACATCATAATTACCCAAAGTCCATAGTTCACATTATGATTCACTGATCATACTATACACTCTATGGGGTTTAACAAATGTGTGACATATAACCACCACTATAGTATTACACAGAGTATTTTCTTTTTTTATATATATTTCACAAATTTTTTAAAGTTTCTACAATGTTTGTTGGTTTCTGCCATATAGCAACAGAAATCAGCCATAATTATACATACATCCTCTCCTTCCCTAGCCTCCCTCCCCTACCCCTATCTGATTCTTCCAGGTCATCACTGAGCACCAGACTGGGCTCCCTGTTCTCCACAACAACTTCTCATAAGCTATCCACCTTATACTGGATAGTGTATATATGTTGATGTTACTTTCTCCATTCATTCCACTCTCCCTCCCACACTGGGTTCACAAGTCCATTCTCTGCATCTGTGTCTCCATTCCTTCCCTGCAAATAGGTTCACCAATATATCATTTTTCTAGGTTTTATACATATGTGTATATATATACACACATTAATATACTATGCTATTTTCTTTCTGACTTATTTCACTCTGTATAACAGGCTCTAGGTTAATATACCTCACTAGAACTGACTTAAATTTGTTTCTTTTTTGTGGCTGAGTATATTCCATTGTATATATATACCACATCTTCTTTATACATGTATCAGTCGATGGACATACAAGTTGCTTCCATGTCCTGGCTAGTGTAAACAGTGCTGCAATGAACACTTGGGTACACATGTCTTTTTCAGTTATGGTTTTCTCAGGGTATAAGCCCAGTAGTGGGGTTTCTGGGTCATATGGTAGATTTATTCCTATTTTTTAAGGCATCTTCATACTGTTCTCCATAATGGCTGTATCAGCTTACAGTCCCACCAACAGTATAGGAGGGTTTCCTTTTTCCTACATCCTCTCCAGCATTTGTTGCTTGTAAATTTTTTGATGATGGTCATTCTGACTGATGTGAGGTGACACACAGAGTATTTCACTGCCCTTAAAATTCTGTGTGTTCTACCTATCCATTTCTCTCCTACTTCAACCCCTGGCAACTGAGGATGCTTTTACTCTTGATATAGTTTTGCCTTTTCCATAATGTCATGTATGTGGAGTCATATAGCGCATGGTATTTTCAGATTGTCTTCTTTAGCAATATTCATATAAGGTTCTTCCATGTCTTTTTATGGTTGAATATCTCATTTCTTTTTAGTATTGAATAATATTCTATTTTCTGGATGTACCATAGTCTATTTATTTGTACAGTTTCTAAAGCACGTAATATGACAAAGTATCTCATTATCCTTGAAAGAACAGACATACTTCTAGGTTCACTGTGCTTAAAATAATACTGCCACATATTCTACCCAGTAGTATTTTTTCCTCAATTGCAGTTCCATAAAATCTGGTTCAGGGTAGGCCTCTAATATTGGAATAGGGAATTCTTATACCTGGCAATAATTTTTTTTTTTTAAGCAGCTGTTTAGTAAGACAATTTTGCACATATTCCTTGTGGAAAGCATGACAAAAGAAGAAATTTGAGCCCTTGCAGTTAATTGATTGCACTTGCAATTATAGTTAAGCTGGTTAAATGACTTCAGGGAAATCAATTTACTCCACATCACCAATAAATGTCACCACTATGCACAGTGAATTCTCCACTAAAAATGCACATTCAAGAAATAAATCCACTGAAAGAACAATTTTATTTCATATCATGTTGCTGTGCTTCCAGTGATTTTCTTACAGTTCCTACCATCAAGCTGCAAAAACAATGGTTTCTCTAGGTTCTCTGAAAAGCAATGATAGGAGGATTAATTAACAGTTTCAAACGGATGTATAATTGCCTATCTGGAATCCTACCAATTTCAAAAGAGAAGGCAGGAGAAGTAAATTAAGAAAAACCAATAAATTGAAACTACTATGGTTTCTATTTTAAGTGTTTATGGAGAACTTAAAATGGAAAAATGTCTACATTAAAAAAGACATTACACTTTCATACATATTTTGGCATCCTTTCCAGCTATTTTCTCTGAGAAGGGAGGAGGGTTGATAAGAACACTATTAATTTTGTCTGAGATGGTAAGGCAGAACAGCATCTATTTGCCTTTAGCCATCTAATTTTATTGTTTGTTACCCATTTGATCACCTGACTTTCCTGTTTGCTCCCATGACAATTGTGGAAAGATTTGTAATACTACTTCCTGAGGGACTGAAATGCTGTCAAAGCCTTGCTTAAGAGACAAGCACTTAATGTGAGAAGAGTTTTGCTCTGTGTCACTTGAACTTTGGCCTTTTCACTGGAGCATTTGACAAGAGTGTTAAATCTGATAGTAGCCTCTGGTTTATCCTATTACGGCTATTCAGATGAATAGCCCTTAAGCATTCAGATGAAACATCCGATCCATTTCTAAGAGACCTTGGACACTGACCAGATGGTAGTTCTTTTAGGTAAAACTGAGTTACACCTCTTGATGAAAGTGAAAGAGGAAAGTGAAAAAGCTGACTTAAAGCTCAACACTCAGAAAATGAAGATCATGGCATCCAGTCCCAACACTTCACGGCAAATAGATGGAGAAACAGTGGAAACAGTGTTAGACTTTATTTTTGGGGGCTCCAAAATCACTGCAGATGGTTACTGCAGCCATGAAATTAAAAGATGCTTACTCCTTGGANAAGCTCAACACTCAGAAAATGAAGATCATGGCATCCAGTCCCAACACTTCACGGCAAATAGATGGAGAAACAGTGGAAACAGTGTTAGACTTTATTTTTGGGGGCTCCAAAATCACTGCAGATGGTTACTGCAGCCATGAAATTAAAAGATGCTTACTCCTTGGAAGGAAAGTTATAACCAACCTAAACAGCATATTAAAAAGCATAGATATTACTTTGCCAACAAAGGTCTGTCTAGTTAAGGCTATGGTTTTTCCAGTAGTCATGTATGGATGTGAGAGTTGGACTATAAAGAAAACTGAGCACCGAAGAATTGATGCTTTTGAACTGTAGTGTTGGAGAAGAATCTTGAGAGTCCCTTGGACTGCAAGGAGATCCAACCAGTCCGTCCTAAAGGAGATCAGTCCTGCGTGTTCATTGGAAGGACTGATGTTGAAGCTGAAACTCGAATACTTTGGCCACCTGATGCAAAAAAGGACTCATTGGAAAAGACCCTGATGCTGGGAAAGATTGAAGGTGGGAGGAGAAAGGGACAGAGGATGATGTGGTTGGATGGCATCAACGATTCAACGGACATGACTTTGAGTAAACTCTGGGAGTTGGTGATGGACAGGGAGGCCTGGCATACTGCAGTCAATGGGGTTGCAGAGTCAGACATGACTGAGCGACTGAACTGAACTGAACTTAGCTGAAACTTATACTTAAATGTGAAACTATTTCATAATACACTTCCTTATGATACAAGGTTCTCCTTTACTAATTTTCTTAACATTGTGCCCAAAGAAAACCTATGACTATGAAAATTCTAAGTTAGAAATAATAATATTACTGATGGCAAGATATCACTGATAAACTTTCTTCAGACACTAAATCTTTGATATTCTCAATTACTGAGACTCAGTCATACTTTACCTAATATGTACCAGAAACTTTGCATTCATTATCTCCTTTGATACTGAGAGTATCCTGTTAAAGTGATATTACCACCAGTGGGTTAAAAAACTAAAGTTCAAATAGGCAAATTGATTTTTTGAGGATTCACAGCTAATATGAAGTCCTGAATTCCTTCAAATACCCATTCTCATTCCATTCTAATTCAGAGCTCTTTATACTCTGCTACCAAAGTACCTTTGTACATTGTCAAAATTTAGGTCCAACAGCTCCCTGTAAGTTTAAAGTTTTCTGGAAGTCACCTTGGAATTAAAGATTTCTGTATATCATCTTGGAAATGATGTACATTTTGCATTATACTATATGATACATCTTTTTTTTTTTTTGGTCTTTTTAGTCTTTTTATACAGTTCATTAGGTTCTCATGGCAAGTATATTGAGGTGGTTTCCCATTCCCTCCTCCAGTGTATCACAATTTGTCAGAACTCTCCACTATAACCTGTCCATCTTGGGGGCATGGCATGGCTCATAGTTTCTAGAGATATACAAGCCCCTTAGCCACAACAAGGCAATGATTTGTGAAGGGATCACTGCAGTCCATGGAGTCACAAAGAGTTGGACACAACTGGGTGACTGAACAGCAACATGATATATCAGCAATTGTTTTAAAAACATTCACAATTATTTATATGTTAAATTGCTTATTTTTCTTCAAATACTAGACATAGAATGATGCTCCCAGATATTTGACTATGCTTATTCTGTTACAGAGCCTTCTACTTCCAAAATTACAGAGATATACATAACAGTTTGAAATGCACAAAACAGGAAGTAAATGGTAAGAACAAGGCCATGGAAGCAAAAGGTCTTGGCAAGGTAAAGGGACTTCAATGAAGGTGAGAAATATGTTACACGTGGATACATGCCATGTTAACTAGGGAAGAACCATAGAAAACATGAGTTAAAATCATTTTTTTAAATTTAACTAACTTCTAATATATTTGGAAGAGAACAGAAAATAACTAATCTATAAAAACAATGCAATCTAACACATCCTATATTAATTGGGTTTAAAAATGACAAGCTTCATGTTAAATGCTGGAATATTACAAACATGTGTAAAACATATTTCCTGCCCTCGGGATACTAGCAAGAGAAGGCAGTCACATAAAACTATGAAGACATGTAATGTGGTAAGTATCATCATAAAAGTATGCAGAGGACACACAAAAACCACAGAAGAAAGTGTTATATCTGGGATGCTGTTCTCCTAGGTTTGTAAGGATCTCATACAGCAGATGGGTAGAAAGTACCACACAATTACTAAAATAGTGTGATGTGTTTTAGTGAATGTTAAATTGTTTAGTATGCTTGACTGCAAAGGAATGTCCATGCTAGAGAAAAGTGTAATGGGAAGAACAGCACATAAAGTAGAATAAAAATATTAAGACCCCCTTAGAATGCTCACATGGCTTGCTGCACTTTTCCTTTATAAAATTCAATGTCCTTCTAATTACTTGTTCAGTGACTATCTTCTCTACTAGACTGTAAAATCAAAAATTGCAGGGGCTGTGTCTTGTCTTTTCCTACTCTGCACAGTTCCCGACACACAGCATGCATAATGTCCTGGGAAAAATCCAAAGGAAGGGAAATATGTACTTGATATGGTGCACCAGACAAAAATTGACTAGAAAGTCATAGTGAAGGGAGCAGCATGTGTTAAACAGTGTCTTTAGAAAATCTGACTGGAAGTAATGTGAGGGATGGCTTAAATTAGGTATTAATTCACACTCAGAACTCATTCCTGGGATGGTAATAAGCTTGGAAAGAGTAATGACAAACCATGCTAGGAAGAAAAGGATGATTAGAGGTGTATGTTTAAGATAAAACTGTCCATATTTTTCAAAGGAAAAATAAAAAGGCTGAAGAAAGTAACAAGATAGAAACAAAGACTGTTAACGTCTAACCTGAAGGACAGGAGGAAAACTGATTCTGAAGGAAAGGGAGTTAGTTTGGCAGAGGAAATTAACAAGACTTGATAAGAAATACAATTCAAAATTAATAAAGTTTGTTATTGAAGTAATTTATCTGCCTAGGTCTTTTGTCTTTTTTATTGCTGATAAGTTAAAATCTAGTTTAAGAGTAAATATAACATCATAATTGCTTGTCGTCATTGTTGTTCAGTCACTAAGTCGTGTTGGACTCTTTGAGACCCCATGGACTGCAGAATAACAGGCTTCCCTGTCCTTCACTATCTCCTGGAATTTGCTCAAACTCATGTCCATTGAGGCAGTGATTCCATCCAACCATCTCATCCTCTGTCACTCCCTTTTCCTCTTGCCCTCAATCTTTCCCAGCATCAGGGACTTTTCCAAAGAATTGACATTTCGTATCATATGAAATGGCTGAAGTATTGGAGTTTCAGCTTCAGCATCACTTCTTCCAATGAATATTCAAGGTTTATTTCCCTTAGGACTGATTGGTTTGATCTCCTTGCTGTCCAAGGGACACTTAAAAGTCTTCTCAAGCACCACAATTTGAAAGCATCACTTCTTCAGCACTCAGCCTTCTTTACTGTCCAACTCTCACATCTGTACATGACTACTGGGAAAAACATAGCCTTGACTATATGAATCTTTGTCAGCAAAATGATGTCTCAGCTTTTTTAATACACTGTATAGATTTGTCATTGATTTTCTTCCAAGGAGCAAGCGTCTTTTAATTTTGTGGCTGCAGTCACCAGTGATTGCAGTGATTTTGGAGCACAAGAAAATAAAATATGTAACTGTTTCCACTTTTTCCCCAACTATTTGCCATGAGGTGATGGGACCAGATGCCACAGTCTTTGTTTTCTGAATGTTGAGTTTTAAGCCAGATTTTTCACTCTCCTCTTTCTTCTTTATAAATTGTTTAAGCTTACTTTACTGATTTACATGTTTATTTTTTCCTTAAGCCACACTTTGAAAAGTGTATTTACAAATATGAATACTTTTTAAAAAATCTATAATTTTGCCTAGAAAAATGAATCACAAATTCTGACCTCAGTCTTCCACAATGACTCCAATAAACAGGAATTTACATCCTTGCAAACAGTTTTAAATAGGATGCTATGGAGTATATCTTCGGAATCTCTCCTCTGTCTAAACTTATCAATGAAAAGCAACTCCCCCATAACAATATTGACTTTGTTTTCTTTCTTCAAGAGAAAATATCAAACCTTTTCTTAAGTATTTAGGGGTTTGGGGGTTTATTTTTTAGGAGAAAAAACTTTTTTGGTACACTACATTTGAATAACTTTTTTTTTTTTTCCAGATAATGAGCTTATGGGGACTAGAGGTCTGGATCAATAGCACAAGCACACCAAGTTTTCTTAAGCCCTGGATGAAATGCAGAGAGAGATCAATTCATGGCCTCAATCTTTCTTCAAATGTTTTGTTTCCCAATGACCAAATGAAAATTATAGCTGTGTTTGCTTTGCTTTTTCCTATGACCAGAATTTTTCAGGTTTATTTTTTAGAGTATACCAGTTTTCATCTTTACTTACAAATTTAATTTTAGCAAGAGAAAAGAAGAAGAAAGAAGAAAGATAGCATTAAGTCGTGTCCAACTCTTGCGATCCCATGAACTGTAGCCCGCCAGGCTCCTGTGACCATGGGATTCTCCAGGCAAGAACACTGGAATGGGTTGCCATTTCCTTCTCCAAGCAAGAGAAAAAGATGGTTTAAATGTACTATAAGTATCACAAGTGAAGTCAAGTAAAACAAGGAAAATATTACAAATTTTGGACAATAAGGAAAAAGAGACAGAGAAGCCTTAAAACATTCTTTATTTTAAGAAGACAAAATATTTAGAGTGAATGAGTAAAGTCTGAAACTTATAGGACCATGATTAGGTGGGGGGAGGGAGTGAAATTAAGGATATTTGACTCTAAAAGCTCAAGTAGCATACTGTCCATGGAATAAATTTAGGAAATGGAACAGAGGCCCAGAAAAGTAATACCTGGAAAACACTGACAGCTTCCCCTTTTTACACAAAAATAGTAAAAGGTGAATACTAGGGCAATGATGGAGAGACAACTAATTACACTGAAATCATTTATCTGGACTAAAGATTATGATATGCAACCCAAGTCCCTATATCATGAATTTTAAGAATCCAAACACTAATATGTTTAAGTTTAGACAAGGTAGCATATATGTGTGTGTGTGTGTGTGTGTGTGTATAGTACAGATAAATGTATAGTTCTAATTTATAAAATGGACTGTACTATTTCATATAATTATTTTCACATCTCACAGGAGTAGTCCTTTTTCAGTGTTAGATTTCCTTAATGCTCAGAGTTGGCAATGACAGAGAGAAAAAAAAGAAGGAAAAAAACACATTTGGGGACTGTCATTTGCAATCAGTTCTTTGAAACTAATTTTGGAATGACTTTTAAATTGTGCAAAACATTTATCAGGCAATTCTCTTGATGGAGAAAATAGTTATTTCTCAGTTAAATTTGCCATGAAGTTTTCCCAACTCTGTCTCATTTTTGACAGGCTATTTTCAGGAACATCATCACCATAAGGAAGGTAGAAGTGTGGCTCCTATCCTAGGAAGACTTTCATTAATGCATTATCTTTTTCCAGCTTCACAGCCACATTAGGTATTTAGGTATTGACTATGGCATGAGATGTGTATAAGAGACAGCTGTTATATAATATTCAGATATTATGAACAAGGAAGTATGATACAGCCATTATCTTCAACACATGTAAAATCTAAGCAAATGTTCCAGAACCATATCTCAGAACATTTTTTCTGTGTTTCTGGAGCCAGAAAATCTGAGTTCAAAATCCAATAATGATACTCAGAATTTATAATTATGAAAGGAGTTTACTCCTTTGTGTTTGAAGATTTTTTTTTTCAATTTTAACAAGAGGGCATTAACTGTCTAAATATATTATGAGAAGATTAAAAAGACAGAAAAACAAAAGTAAAATAGACTATAATAATATCAATATATATAATAAACATGTATCCTTTGTCTCTGCACTGATCATACAGTCTTTCTAAAAGGGAGAACAATAATGATAGAAAAGTTTCCTTTTATTTTATCCCTGTACACATATTCTTTCTCCTTAAATGACAATGGAAGTTGTTTCTCTTACTTTTCAATAATTACAGTTACCTGCTATTGCATTTCTTTTCACTAGTGCCTGGATGTCTGCTTTGAATCCCAGCCTGGTAATCACAGCTCTGCTAGGATATGGCCAGGCCTCCTGTTACTGCCTGCCCATCTAACTCCAATCTTCAGTGTCAGTTAAACCTGCTTAATCTCCTCTTGTCAAAGAGCTTCTTAGTCATATTTTCAGTTCATGGAATTGGAGAAGAAGTGTAATTTTTATTCACTAACTTCTTGTTTGAGACATAATAGTATATTTAAGATGTGCTTAGAATCAAGAAGAGGTAAAATGATAGAAAAGAGGCAAAAAAGAGAGTGTGGTATGGAATATTTGACTTCCAAAGACAAAGTAATCATTTAACACATCTAGATTTTTAAATAAATGCTCTATTTTAAGAGAGAAGAAAAGATTCTACCCCAAACCAGGATTACTGTAGTGGGATTTGGGCTTATATATTCTTTTTATACAGCCCAGGTGTGTTCCACAACTTTCTTAACGTGCTGTGTATAATGCAGTAGTTATTCTCCTGGTTCATATCCCTCTCAAGTACTAAATCATCTCATGAAAAATATGAAAGCTCTATTACACCACACTTAAAACACTTCTTCATCACTAGGCAGGCCACTGACAGTAGGAAGCAACTACATAGACTGACCACAACAAAAACATTAGGAAATAGGAAAAAAGCACATGGAGAAGTGCAGGCTTGTAGTTACTAGAAGTGATGACACAGGGTGAAGAAAGAAAATAGTTACAGTCTCATGATGCCATTACTGTGAAGGAGCCCAAGTAGTAATTCTTATATATTCCTGTCACTTTTCTTACACTGCTGATTTATATATATGAAACAATGTCCTGGATGTTCCCTCAGGGGTCTGTAACCCTGGATTACTGTTGGCTGCCAGAATACTGGCATGATCAAGATTAATACGAAACTTTTGTTTACACAAAATAGTTGGTCTGAAAGGGAGAGAGGTGTTCCATGCGGATAAGGATAGAAAATAGTTTAAAAGGATTTAAATTTTGAAACAAATATATTTTGCAACAAATATATTTCCTTACTATCCACTTGATATACTTTTTTTAGGTATTCTCAGGAGGTGGAAAGTAAATGGAGATTTCAAGGTCTTTTCCATACTAATTGAGGGTGAGGTCAGGAGCTCCAGAAAGTGAAAAATATCACAGACCTATAGGTGGTGTTATCTGGAGGTCAATTCTATGACAGAAGAGCACCATTTTCATAAGTGCACCCTCCAATATTACTACCAGTTATTGGCCCTAGAAAAATTATTGGTCATCGCAACTATGTTTAAGAGATATTCCAGGAGTGAAGCTTAAGCAGATTATCTGTCCAAAATTTCAAACCTATAGTTATTGTTAAAAGGTGTTCAATTATCAGAAAAGTTATGTGTTAAAAGAAGGATCACTACCTGTATGTATGGACTACATTTGAAAATGTGAACAAATTTTACTAGCTGCCATGTAGAGTAATGGTCCAGTTATAGCACCTGCGGCAGGTGTCTGGCAAAATAGAGCTTCCAGTCTTGCAGAAAAAATGATAATCTTAATATTCGATGACATCTTCCACATCAATCTACATCTCAATGGTAATAAATATAAATATTATACTTTCTGACAAAATATCTTGATGTATGCTGCTGCTGCTGCTGCTAAGTCGCTGCAGTCGTGTCCGACTCTGTGTGACCCCAGAGACGGCAGCCCACCAGGCTCCCCCGTCCCTGGGATTCTCCAGGCAAGAACAGTGGAGTGGGTTGCCATTTCCTTCTTCAATGCATGAAAGTGAAAAGGGAAAGTGAAGTCGCTCAGTCATGTCTGACTCTTAGCGACCCCATGGACTGCAGCCTACTAGGCTCCTCCATCCATGGGATTTTCCAAGCAAGAGTACTGGAGTGGGATGCCATTGCCTTCTCCATCTTGATGTATAGATCTCCTTTTTATTTTGATACAAGAATTTCCATATACTAGTTTCTTTTAAGGAAGTAATCTGAGATTTTATCATTTCTCTTTGTGTTGTTGATAAAATAATTTTCCTTATCTATGCTATGAAAATATGTGTTATTAAATAAGTATAAAATATTAAATAGCTGACTCTGGCTATTTATGTCTTCTAGATAGCAATAATCTCTCTGGTAGAATAAATAGATCTTTCAAAACATAAAAAAAAACATAATAGACTCTGATAGGTCTGTTAGTTAAGAAAGACAAGGACTCTTATTCACAAATGGCTGTGGATATTCTTCAACTGTCTTGTGTAATAAAATGGGAGGTATTCAAATTGACAGACCCAGCCAGAGAGAAATAACATGGTGGGTGATAAGAAATAAAGTGGAAGACAAAGTGAAAGGGCAGAGAGGACTAGAAAGTGGAGAAGAGCAAAAGGGGAGAGAGAAAATATTCAGTCCTATGGTGGGATGCCAGGATGCATCAGTGTTACTTAAGTTGTCCAAGACCTTAAAAAAATTTGGAAAATAGTTGATTTCAGGTCAACAAAACAAGTGTTTGGTCTACCAAGATATGACAAAAGCCAGAACGGGACCTGGAAACTATCAACAGCAGAGAATGAGAAGCTGGAATGGTGCAAAGTAATGGAAATTTGCAAAATCACTAAAAGTATTATAGCATTCAACTTTGTCAAAATCACTACTAGTATTATAGTAGCCAACAATCTAAAAAAAGCTGATTCATTTTCAAATGTTTATAATTTGCTTTATTGGGCATTTCTTTTAAATAAGAAATAAACTTGGATTTAAAAATTGAAGTCAATGAAAAACTAGATTCATTTTATGTAATGTCATTCTCAGAAACATTTTTCTAAATCACATTGACTCCATTAATATGTATTTTAATACTCTATTTTTAATGCAACAGAACTAGCTATATTAAAATTATTGAGGCTCTATTTTGTAAAACCATTTCTTTTATCTCTCCCAAAACCTACAGCAAGAAATAACATACTTTTCATTCATTTTACACTAAAAGCAGAAAAGTGTGTTATCTATCCAATTTTAAAGGTTTCTTGCTGTAAGCATAATGCTTTTGTTTTCCAATCACTGCTTCTCCAACTGGTGGGTAGTAGAAACAGAAAACATGCAAACTCAAAATTGACATGCTTTGCAGAATCTGAGACGAAATGTTTCTCTGCCTATCAGTTCAAGCAGAACATATAATTATTTTCACATCTCACAGGAGTAGTCCTTTTTCAGTGTTAGATTTCCTTAATGCTCAGAGTTGGCAATGACAGAGAGAAAAAAAAGAAGGAAAAAAACACATTTGGGGACTGTCATTTGCAATCAGTTCTTTGAAACTAATTTTGGAATGACTTTTAAATTGTGCAAAACATTTATCAGGCAATTCTCTTGATGGAGAAAATAGTTATTTCTCAGTTAAATTTGCCATGAAGTTTTCCCAACTCTGTCTCATTTTTGACAGGCTATTTTCAGGAACATCATCACCATAAGGAAGGTAGAAGTGTGGCTCCTATCCTAGGAAGACTTTCATTAATGCATTATCTTTTTCCAGCTTCACAGCCACATTAGGTATTTAGGTATTGACTATGGCATGGGTATTTGTATGGGTAAAAATCACAATAACGTTATCTTTCGGACTCAACTTGCAAACTGGAAAATGACTCAAATTTAAATTCTATGAAAATTCTCTTCCTTGGCAACACAGTTCATAGTTAGATTTGGTAGGTAGTTCAATATAAAATATCTTGTTAAGAGCAGTGAAACAGCTAACACCCTGATACTGAAACTATGCTAAGGTGTTAGGGGGTGTAATGAAACATAGGTAAATTAAAAGAAGCTATAGTAAAACTACAGTTTGATCATACACCAGACTTTAATCCATTTCTAATACTTGCAGCAAATGTAAAACGTAACAAAAAATTGTACTGAAGAAAATAGAGGAATAGCAAGGTTATTTCCTTTGTGTCCTAAAAGATATACATATTAAATAAGGACGTGCAGGGTAACAGAATCTTATTGATCATAATGAAAATTCTCAATATTCTATATCCTTATTTCCATAGATTTTCATCAATATTAAACAAATAATACATCTGAATGGTACAACTCTTGATATAACTCTCTGAAGATGCATCCTGAAGGCTTACTCTGAAATAAACTCAGTTGTGAGAACTGCTTAATAGTGATATAAATAGAAATTATTTGGAAACACTGCCAGGGTTTAAATTGGAAGCAATCACAGAGGACTGCAAATGTGTCATTTGAAAAAAATCTTTCTATGCTATTTTTACTGGAATTAGAGAGAGCTAACAATTACTAAGTTATTAACACTATGGGTAGAATCAAGCCTTAAAACTTTAGCACTAGAGATAGAGTCCTTCAAAATCTATAGCCAGTCTATTACTCAGATTGATTTCTTACCAGCTTTCTTTTCTTCTTCTACTACTTTTATCATGTCACCCACTCAGAACCAAGTAACACTTTATGCACTTCCATAATCCCATATACTTGTGTGTGTACATTGTTGTCTTTTCGTGTACAATTATTTCCAAGGTTAAAAATGGTGAATTGCTATTCATTCCTTCAAATCCAGCTCTGATAAATATTCCCTGACAGTACAAGACAGCCATCCATTCCTTGTTTGTACCATAGCAATTTGCAGTGTTCTATTAGGATGGGAACCATTTTAAATGTCTTTTATATGAGAACTGACATTTTCCTATCAGAGGTACATCCAAGGTGATAAATTATTTCTGTTAAGGTGATCACCCACTTCACCTGCACTTTTAAGTCACTGATATGTCTCTGTCCCATCATCCTCTATGACACCATAAGGAAAAGAGGAGTTAAGATAAATTCCATTGCATATTTTTGTCCATTTTTTGTATAGACCCTCCCCACCCCTTTCTACCATGACCATGACTCTCAACCATCAGTAAAAAAGGAAGTTCAGGGTCAAGGTAGATGATATGACACAGTTGGAGACTGAACTTAACACACACGTTACATTATAAAACCTAAGTATTAGGAATGAGGCACCAAATTTGGCAGCTTTTGTACAGCTGCAAGACTTCTGCCGAGAAAACAAAATGCAATGGGATCATCTTTAAGAAGTCAAGCATAAAGTTAAAAAAAAAAAAAAACAACTAGAAGGTGACATAACCTATAACCATCACAGCTACCCAGGAATCAGGGATAGGGATAAGCATTAAATAGCAGGCTGTTGAAAACAGTTGCAAACCACAGTAGCATTTTGACGAGAAAACAGTTCTTAGACTGTAAGACTTCTCACAAACCTTGCTGTCATATATTGTGCCACAATGTAATTATTTCTCAATTGATCTTCTACAAAGAAAACAAACTTTTTGAAATTATAATCTATTTAATTGTGAATCACCAACATATTAAATAATAACTGATAAAATATTTTAATGAAAACTTCAAGTAATTAAAACAAAAACACAGCAGGATTTAAAAAATAGATATCTGGCAATTATTTAATGAGGAACTCATTATGTTTCAGACTATTCTTCTTAATAAAGTGAAGAGGAAATTCAAATAAAAATTAAGTTCCTAAATCTAATGTTTAGGTCAAATATTATAAAGTGATGTTGAAAGAGGAAATGTTAAAACATATTTGGCAGTAGTCAAGTTTGTGAAATTAATTTAGAAATCCAATCAAAAGTCCATGAAGTAGGCATTAATTTTTTTAACAAATATTTATTGAGAAACTAATTTTATTTAGAAAAAGTAGGCATTTAGTTCAGTGCCCACAGAACTGGGAAAGGTCACCTTTCATTCCAATCCCAAAGAAAGGCAATGCCAAAGAATGCTCAAATTACCACAAAATCACACTCGTCTCACACTAGCAGAGTAAAATACTCAAAATTCTCTAAGCTAGACTTCAACAGTATGTGAACCGAGAAATTCCAGATGTCCAAGCTGGATTTCGAATAGGCAGAGGAACAAGAGGTCAAATTGTCAACATCCACTGGATCATAGAAAAAGCAAGAGAGTTCCAGAAAAACATCTACTTCTGCTTCATTGACTATGCTGAAGCTTTTGACTGTGTGGATCACAAAAAACTGAGGAAAATTCATAGAGAGATGGGAATACCAGACCACCTTACCTGCTTCCTGAGAAATCTGTATGCAAGTCAAGAAGCAACAGTCAGAACCAGACATGGAACAATGGACTGGTTCCAAATTGGGAAAGGAGACCGTTAAGACTATATATTGTCACCCTGCTTATTTAACTTATATGCAGAGTACATCATGCAAAATGCCAGGCTGGGTGAAGCACAAGCTGGAATCAAGATTGCTGGGAGAAAAGTCAATAACCTCAGATATGCAGATGATACCCCCCTTATGGCTGAAAGAGATTAGGAACTAAAGAGCCTCATGAAGAAAGTGAAAGAAGAGAATTAAAAAGTTGGCTTAAAACTCAACATTCAAAAAATGAAGATCATGGCATCTCATCCCATAACTTCATGGCAAATAGATGGGGAAACAATGGAAACAGTGACAGACTTTATTTTCTTGGGCTCCAAAATAACTGCAGATGGTGACTGCAGCCATGAAATTAAAAGACACTTGCTCCTTGGAAGAAAAGCTATGACAAATCTAGATAGCATATTAAAAAGCAGAGACATTACTTTACTGACAAAGGTCCATATAGTCAAAGCTATGGTTTTTCTAGTATCATATATGAATGTAAGAGTGGGACCATAAGAAAAGCTGAACACCGAAGAATTGATACTTTTGAATTGTGGTGTTTCAGAAGACTCTTGAGGGTCCCTTGGACTGCAAGGAGATCAAACCAGTCAATACTAAAGGGAGTAAGTCCTGAATATTCATTGGAAGGACCGATGCTGAAGCTGAAACTCCAATATTATGGCCACCTGATGTGAAGAACTAACTCATTGGAAAAGACGCTGCTGCTGGGAAAGAGTGAATGTAGGAGGAAAAGGGGATGGTGGAGGATGAGATTGTTGGATGGCATCACTGTCTTAATGGACATGAGTTTTAGCAAGCTCTGGGAGTTGTACAGGGAAGCCTCTACAGGGAAGCCTGGCGTGCTGCAGTCCATGGGGTCACAAAGAGTTGGATACTACTGAGTGACTGAACTAGGGCATTTAGAAAATAAAGTATTTTATATTCTTCAAGTGAGCACTATTTCTATAGTTTTATATCTATATTTCCTACAGAAGACTATGACATTCTGTTAAATTAAAAATTGAAAGGTAGGTTACATTTTATAGTCTTATTTTGTAAATATGTTATAAATATAGGATATTATATTTCTCTTATTTTATAAATCTGCTTATAAAATATATAGTATACAATATACAATCTTACTTTATATAAATATATATATTATAAACTGAAATATAAATTGATACTTTCTATTTTGCTTCTTAGTCATTTTTCCTTTTTTAAATCACCGTTTCTTCTCATCACCTCAAAGGAGTGATATGGTAGTATACATAGAAAGAAAGAAATTCTCATGATTTCAGACTTTCACTTTACATTTTACAAAGTAAAACATAATAGGGCTCTTTTATTTAGTCAAAAGACTTGGGGTTTTAAAAGGGAAAGATTTTCCTTTTCTTCCCATCTCTCAAAGCTAGTAAAGGTTTTCTCAGGTTTAGAGAATGGAGGAGAACTAGCAGGGAACTGCTGAGAATATAGACATAGTAAAATGTCCCAGAGTTTCTGTGCTTTGCATTCTTTCCCCAGCTCCATGGAGAAAAGAGTGTCTAGGAAGAGAGATTTCACAACTCAGAGCAGTTTAAAGAAAGAAGACTGATTATTTCACTTCCTTCCAATACAGCAGTGTCAGGGAAGATGCCAAATCCAGAGTGGTTTTCATTGATCAGTGCTTAAGATCATGAAGCAGGCGATGGAAAGTTCACCATAAGTAAACATAGATATTAAACAACCAGAGACTGGTACAACCCACACACATGCCTCTGTGCCATGTAAACCCTCCAGCATTTAGATCTGACTTCAAGGTGAAAAAGGTCAGACTAAATTAAGTTTCAGCTACTCCAGCAGAAAAAGGTTTTAAGTTTATGAAAGTCCTCTTCTACATTCTCCACTAGTACTATGACTGTGTAACTGAAATTCTTTCTTTTCTATCTGACTTTCTTTGCTCATAGTGCATGAGCAGTCGCATTCTTCCCATCTTTTCCTTCAATATCTTTAGCAGCTGACAAAGATAAGTTACTTTCGGTAGCTCAATGAATAACACTGAAATTGGTCCTGCCTACTAGTGGCCACAGGACTGGAAAAGGTCAGTTTTCATTCCAATCTCAAAGAAAGGCAATGCCAAAGAATGTTCAATTGCACTCATCTCACATGCTAGTAAAGTAATGCTCAAAATTCTCTAAGCCAGGCTTCAGCAATACATGAACCGTGAACTTCCTGATGTTCAAGCTGGTTTTAGAAAAGGCAGAGGAACCAGAGATCAAATTGTCAACATCCACTGGATCATGGAAAAAGCAAGAGAGTTCCAGAAAAACATCTATTTCTGCTTTATTGACTATGCCAGAGCCTTTGACTGTGTGGATCACAATAAACTGTGGAAAATTCTGAAAGAGATGGGAACACCAGACCACCTGACCTGCCTCTTGAGAAACCTGTATGCAGGTCAGGAAGCAACAGTTAGAACTGGACATGGAACAACAGACTGGTTCCAAATAGTTTGGTGATGGACAGGGAGGCCTGGCATGCTGCGATTCATGGGGTTGCAAAGAGTTGGATATGACTGAGCGACTGAACTGAACTGAACACAGATTCTAAATGAGCTTGACGTCTGATCTTCAAGATTGTAAAATCTTGTTTGAGTGTATGTATTGATGTCATTTAGATTTATTAATTTTGCTGTCATCTAGATTTATTACTTTTGCTGTCATCTTTTCTCCAAACTTTTAGAGAATATACAAAAATCCTGATTTCTCTTTTGATTTCTTCTTTGACTCACTAGCTGTTTTTGTTTAGAAAGTAGAACTTAAATGTTCTTACCAAAAAAAAAAAAAAAGATAAATATGCAATGTGATGGATCTGTCAACTTAACAATAACAACAAAACCTGGATAATGAGGTCCTTCTATTCTTAACCCTCTCAACCGTCTCTTCTAAACAACTTAAGAGTCAGTCATAGCCAACACATATATTTAGTATCTACTGAATAATAAAGTGATAGACAAAATTTTTCAGAGCCTTTGAACTAAAGTAGAACCACAAGCACATGCAAAAATAATTTCAGAAAAAGAAGTAATAAAGACTTCCTAGTGGCCTAGTCACCATGAGGCTCTTATTTTTTCTAATAAAAATATTATTGGCTGTGATTGACTCTTAAGTTGTTTAAAGAGACGGTTGAGAGTGTTGAGAATAGCAGGACCTCATTATCCAGGTTTTGTTGTTATTGTTAAGTTGACAGATCCATCACATTGCATATTTATCTTTTTTTTTTTTTTTTCTTTTTCACTGAGTCAGTGATGCCATCCAGCCATTTCATCCTCGGTCGTCCCCTTCTCCTCCTGCCCCCAATCCCTTCCAACATCAGAGTCTTTTCCAATGAGTCAACTCTTTGCATGAGTTGGCCAAAGTACTGGAGTTTCAGCTTTAGCATCAGTCCTTCCAAAGAACACCCAGGACCGATCTCCTTCAGAATGCACTGGTTGGATCTCCTTGTAGTCCAAGGGACTCTCAAGAGTTTTCTCCAACACCACAGTTCAAAAGCATCAATTCTTCAGTGCTCAGCTTTCTTCACAGTCCAACTCTCACATCAATACATGACCACTAGAAAAACCATAGCCTTGACTAGATGGACTTTTGTTAACAAAGTTATGTCTGTGCTTTTGAAAATGCTATCTAGGTTGTGGACATGAGTTTGAGTGAACTCCAGGCGTTGGTGATGGACAGGGAGGCCTGGTGTGCTGCAATTCATGGGGTTGCAAAGAGTCGTACACAACTGAGCGACTGAACTGAACTGAACTGAAATATATATATATATATATGAACAAAAGAAAATAATGAAATAATATCTTTACTATGGAATAACCTTTAATAGTATATATTCTATTTTATTATTTTGTACCTCATTTTAACATAATGGTCATTACTAGAGTGACCATATATATTGGTTTTCTCAGAAAAATTCTGGTTTACATCGACTGACAACTTACTATTAATCTCACATTATTTCTCTCTCAAAATTGTCTCATGTTATGTAATGAAGGATTTGCTTATTCTACTTAAGGCCCACTAAGTTGGTTTCTCAACACAGTACTAGTTGGAACTCAAATACATGAGTGTCTTTCTCTTGGATCTGAGCTCTGCTTCTCAGAAAATAACTCCAGCTTATCATAATTTACCATCCCCCACTATACTATAGACGAGAGAGTTTCACTATTTTCTGAAAAATTTAACTCATTTTTGGTGACATGCACAGAGATGGGCTATTAGCAGGTTCTTCATACCATGTGATTCTTAGGTCTCCCACATTGCAGGCAGACGCTTTAACCTCAGAGCCACCAGGGAAGCCCCTATAAATTTAGATAGCAGTGTAATTAACTTTATCATGATATATGTAAATTTTGCTTATTATTTTGTAAAGCATCACTCAGTGCTTAGTGAAAGTGAAAGTGTCAGCTGCTCAGTCATCTCTGACTCTTTGCTACCCCATGGACTGTAGCCTGCCAGGCTCCTCTGTCAATGGAATTCTCTAGGCAAGAATTCTGGAGTGTGTTGCCATTTCCTCCTACAGGGGATCTTCCTGACCCAGGCATCAAACCCAGATCTCCTGCATTGCAGGCATATTCTTTACCAACTTAGCCACCAGGGAAACATATTATTTTTTAAAGTACTACTCAAAGTTTAAGTGATAATTTATTAAAAATCACTTTATATATCCTAGAATTTATTTGCATTATCTTTGAAACTGCTTTGAAACTAACTAAAATTTGAAATTTCACTCATGAAGCAAATAGTTTAAGCTGGCTAAGCAAATTCCCATTCACAATAGCCACAGTCTCTTCTCACAATCATTGTTTTCTCATTACTGGGCCAACCTTGGGCCTCAGTTTTGGTCTACAATATGTAAGCAGAAGTCCTTACTAAAAGAAAAATGAAGTATCTTTATTTTTTTTAACATTTACTTTTTATTAACTCACCCTCTTCATTGTACTTAGTGTTCTTCTTTCTCTCAAGAATAAAATAAAAGTAGCAAAGGCATAGCTTCCTCTATGTGATTGTAATACAGCAAATGTCAAGAGGAAACTCTACATACTAGGAATGTGTGGCCAGAAGAAGAAACTTTGTCCCTTTGTAAGACTGGATTGCTTACCCTTGGATAACTTATGGTGCAAACCAAGATACTGTTATACCTTCAAGTCACTACAGTAGGATTTTATGCTATTTGCAGAATATAAAATGCTGACAGAAGTGGATGCTACAAGTAACAGAACCTGAAATTTAACTTATATGACAGGAGAGGTAAGGACCTAGATAGTGTGTATCCCATAATACCAGCTTGAAAAATAAGTAAACCATGGTTAGAGGTGACAAAATATTTGATAAAATGTTTGCTTGCTGAACCTTGTGAAACAGAACACTCATCTTCTTTGATGTTAGGGGAACCTGTGCTGTGATTTATTATTCCCAGAAAATCTTTACAAGAGAACAATGTTTTCAAACTAAACTTAGCCATATACCTTATACGCATGTGTATTTTTCCTCATTAAAAAAAAAAGAGCCTGTAAACATTTTATGATAATTGTAGTCCACCGCTAGTCTTCAAATGAACAAACTTTGATATAAGAATCAAAACTGACACTAATTATTGAGATAGTTCTTAATGAGGATATGCAATGCAAATAATGAAAATCTTGAAGAATTACCCAAATGTGATTGATAAATGCACACATTTTTAGTTATATCCTCCATACTTCTGCTTGAGATTTTACTTCAGGAATCACAGAGGAAAAGGTTTCAAAATAGAGTGGGGGCTGCAGATGCTGTTTCAGTAAATATTTCCTAGAGACACTCTTTACAAAGAGTTTTGATGATGCATTCAACTTTATGATACACCACCTATTTTCCCTGTATCTGTAAAGAAATTTTAACAGGAGGAAACCCAGTTCCTAAAACAGAGAAAGAAGTTTAACTGACTTCAGAGGGAATACTGAGATTCATGCCCTGGACTTAGGAGGTGGTTTTCTCAGTTACCTTTGACACAGAGCACTGTGCTGGAGTAAATGACCACAGTTTCTAATACTGGATTGTTCAATGTCCAAACTAGAAGTAAAGTGATACATACATATACATGTGATATATTCTTTGAACCTAGGCATGTGTTACCTTTCAGTTCAGGTCAGTTGCTCAGTCATTTCTGATTTTTTTGTGACCCCATGGACTGCAGCACACCAGGCTTCACTGTCCATCACCAACTCCTGGAGCTTGTTTAAACTCATGTCCATCAGGTCAGTGATGCCATCCAACCATCTCATCTTCTGTCGTTCCCTTCTCCTCCTGCCTTCAATCTTTCCCAGTATTAGGGTCTTTTTCAATAGTCAGTTCTTCACATCAGGTGGCCAAAGTATTGGAGCATCAGTCATTCCAACCATAAGTCCTTCCAGGCTTACATAGATTTGACTCTGACAAGATCCTGAGTGAAGAATTGTCTCCTGACTGCCTTGGGCTAAGCTTAAGTAGTAAATTTACATGGTTTCAAGAAACAGCTACAGTACAAACTGAAAACACTTTCATTTGCTCCATAACGATCTTCAAAAGTAAACTGAACCATGAGCCCTTTGGTTCAAGCAAACTATGATTTCTTAACCATTTTGTAAAGAGTTAATAGTCTTAAGTATGAGTTACCAGATTTCATGCTAATATGATAGATACAAGATATAATGCATCAATAGCCTCAGAAACACAGATGACACCACTTTTATGGCAAAAACTGAAGAAGAACTAAAGAGCCACTTGATGAAAGTGATACAGAAGAGTGAAAAAGTTAGCTTAAAACTCAACATTCAGAAAATGAAGATCATGATATCCGCTCCCATCATTTCATGGCAAATAGATGTGGAAACAATGGAAACAGAAGAGACTTCATTTTGGGGGGTTACAAAATCACTGCAGATGGTGACTACAGCCATGAAATTAAAAGACACCTGCTCCTTGGAAGAAAAGTTATGACCAACCTAGACTCCATATTAAAAACCAGAGACATTACTTTACCAACAAAGGTCGGTCTAGTCAAAGCTATGGTTTTTCCAGTAGCCATGTACGCATGTGAGAGTTGGACTATAAAGAAAACTGAGAGCCAGAGAATTAATGCTTTTGAACTGTGGTGTTGGAGAAGACTCTTGAGAGTCCCTTGGACTGCAAGGAGATCCAACCAGTCAATCTTAAAGGAAATCAGTCTTGAATATTCATTGGAAGGGCTGATGCTGAAGCTGAAACTCCAGTACTTTGGCCACCTGATATGAAAAAGCCCTAGATGCTGGGAAAGATTGAAGGTGGGAGGAAAAGGGGACGACAGAGCGACAGAGGATGAGATGGTTGGATGGCATCACCGACGCAATGGACATGAGTTTGAGTAGTCTCTGGGAGTTGGTCACAAAGAGTCAGACACTACTGAGTGACTGAACTGGTTGAAATTTTTAATTATGCTTTAAGGAACAGTAAATATTACTTCCATGGAAAAAGTTAAAACATAAAGCAGGGATTGGGTGTTTAAGGGCAAAAATCTAGATAGAAAAAGAAAGTCAAAGAGGAAGGGCATGGCCCAGGAATACATTGGAGGGCTAAAATCTTTATAAGAAAAAAGACCAAATTTAATTGTATGTGAAGGAATGATTAATACACTATTAAAAACAGTGTATTTAATTTTCAGATTTAAGTCTTATGTAGCAATATCATATCCTTCTAATTGAAATCTTTAAAGCTAGCCTTGATGTGAGTCATATTTCAAGGAGAGAAGGAATCACAGTGGTGTCAATAGGTGGTCATGATGCAAAAAAGAGAAAGAATATATCTGAGTTTAAAAGGAAAATGGATTTTTAGAATCTTATCATTAACTTTGAGACAAAAGTCTTTAAGGGAAGCACTGCTTTGTATCCACTACCCAAGGAATCCCTTAGAGTTACTGACCGGACTGCTATGTTTTCTACTATATGGAGAATGAGGTCAATTTTCTAAATCTTAAATTACTGGATGGGATGAAGGAGCTGGAGAGTTTGGGGTTTGGGGTTATTGAGGAGAAAGATTTAAAAGTTACATCTGTATTACACACCTTAGAAGTATTTTCTTTTTAAGAATTTTTGAAATGGTTAAAAAGAAAACCATATTTCACAAGTTCAGTAGGTGAAATTATAGAAAATAAGTTTCTCTGCCCCTCCCTAAGATTGTAAGTAGGTGTCCTAAAAAGGGCATTCAGAGATGAAGTGTAAATAAAAGAAGTTCAAGTCAATAAAATTAAACAGTCACATTAAAGAGAATGTAAGGTTATCCATTCTTTTAAACAGACACTGCTAATTTTTCTTTTTAATATACATTGGATATAAAGACAAATGTGGAAAGGTTCCCATTCTTGAACAATTCATTGTACAAATTAAGCAATGTATATGTATGCAAATGATTACAATAAAAAGTTCTAAGTGTTTCAGTAATGATGGACACATAGTAGTTGAAAACACCTAGAGAAGAGCAACTAATGCTTAACTCAGATGTCAGCAAATCATTTATATTACCCAAAGTCTTGAAGAGAAGTTGAAATTTCCTAAGAATGTAGAGAAGAAAAAATTCAGAGGGAACAATGTGTGCCAAGAGCTAAGTAATTTGTAGGACTATGACATTCCCGTGCTTCCCTGGTGGCTCAGAGGTTAAAGCGTCTGCCTCCAATGCAGGAGACCCGGGTTTGATCCCTGGGTCGGGAAGATCCCCTGGAGAAGGAAATGGCAATCCACTCCAGTATTCTTGCCTGAAGAATCCCATGGACAGAGAAGCCTAGTAGGTTACAGTCCATGGGGTCGCAAAGAGTCAGACACTACTGAGTGACTTCACCATTCACCATCACCATGACACTCCCAGGAAGGAGACAATAATTTAGTATCAGGAGGGACTAATGAAAGATGACGTTGGAAATAGAGGCTGAAACCACTTAATTTAGGTCTTTGAGGATCAGGCTGGGAAGTCTGGGCAATACTCTTAGACTACTTAAGTTTTAAGTAGTAAAGACGGGCATGATGCATTACAAAAGTATATTTAGGCCAAAAGTGTGCCTGAAAATTATATTGATTAGTTAGGACAAAGGAATAAATAACCCTAAAAAATTAAATGGCTTAAAGCTCCGTAATTTTTTTCTTACTCATCTAACATGTCCTTATGGGAGTTTAGGTCAGCAAGGCAGCTCTCCTCCAAACTATCATGTAGAGGCTTAGGTTCTGTCTGTACTGGGACTCTGCCTTCTTCTGAAGTCCTGTTCTCTTCTGCATTCAGCTGGTGCAGAAAAGAGAGCAGGAAGGAGACAAAACTACCCTCCCAGGGTAGGTACAAGAATTGTTACAGATCGCTTTCATTGATTTGAATATAGTCATGAAGTCATGCGATTACAAAATGGACTAGAGAATCTGTTCTAACCTATTCTTTATGCATGGCCAATGTGAAAAGTGCATGAGGTGCAAGTTAAACCCAAATGTCTCACATGCACTTTACAAAGATCTAAATGTTCCTACTATAGATAATGCATGATTAATGTGCTAACTATTGAGAATACTACAACATAGAATATTGAAGATACATATGTGAATTCAGTATCAATAAATGTGAAAAAGGTTAACAATTCTAACATTGCTGTACTTGAAAAAAAGAGCATTTTCAGTCAAGTATTTGCTTAAAATACAGTATAGAGATCCTTTAAAACATTTATCCAAAGGGCCCTTTCATCTAGCGACCTCTAAAGAGGCTCCTGGGGCCCAGGACTGACTTAAAACAAGAAGGACACACTTACAGACTGAGGATGACTCAAGATAGGCAAAGATAAGATAGAAAATGATTCCACAAGCAGTGAACAAAATAAGCATATGTTGTTCGTGAAAATCAGTGATTTTAGTTGAACCTGAACACTTGGACTAAAAAGTGACATTTTAGAGAATAGGCAAAATGATGAGAAGAGTTAAAAAAGGATAAGGAAGAGTTATCTTTTGAAAGAATTTCAAAATAATGTGTATGCAGAGGATACAAAATTCTCCTGACCTGAATATATACTGGGAAGAAAGGAGTTTTCCTATGGACTCTTTGAGCCATATTTATAAAACTAGTTAGATACACAGGAGACAGACTTGACACTAGTGACCTAAACAAAACCAGCTTCCTTCTCCTTCTCATCTTCATTCACCACAATCATGATGTTACTTCCTACCTATGGTTAGTATCTGTAGCAATGTTCCCTGAGGCACTAGACATTTGGGGGAATATGCAAAGAATCTACATTTAATAACATTAAATCGATAACATATGAATTAACGTTAGTTAATCTTAAAACAGAAAATTTTTAAAGTACCACTCTACTGTGGAACAAAAAATGCCATTAAGTCTCCATTTTTTCTCATTTATTTACCAGAATAACTTGTACCTTGGCTCACTTTACTACAATTCATTCTACATATTGCTGCTGCTGCTGCTAAGTCACTTCAGTCGTGTCCGACTCTGTGCGACTCCACAGACGGCAGCCCAAAAGGCTCCCCCGTCCCTGGGATTCTCCAGGCAAGAACACTGGAGTGGGTTGCCATTTCCTTCTCCAATGCATGAAAGTGAAAAGTGAAAGTGAAGTCACTGAGTCGTGCCCAACTTTCAGCGACCCCATGGACTGCAGCCTACCAGGCTCCTTGGTCCATAGGATTTTCCAGACAAGAGTACTGGAGTGGGGTGCCATTGCCTTCTCCCTACATATTGCAGTCAGAGTAAATATCTTAAAGTGGAATTCTGATCATTTTACTGCATAGAATAAACCTTTTCAGGGAATCTGTATTTTGTGCAGACTGTACTCCCTTGCATGTCATGCATTCTTCTCCATCATCCAAATCCTGCCTACTTTTTCATTTTACCCTTATAACTTTCTTATTGTCATATTATGCTCAAATTATGCTGAAATATTTCCTCAAATAACAAAATTTTTCCATTTTATATGGTTATACACTTCCTTTGAATGCTCTAATTTTTATCTACATTAATACCTACTTCAATATCTATTTCAAATACTCCATTTCCTTTCACTCAGAGTAAATATCTTAAAGTGGAATTCTGATCATTTTACTGCATAGAATAAACCTTTTCAGGGAATCTGTATTTTGTGCAGACTGTACTCCCTTGCATGTCATGCATTCTTCTCCATCATCCAAATCCTGCCTACTTTTTCATTTTACCCTTATAACTTTCTTATTGTCATATTATGCTCAAATTATGCTGAAATATTTCCTCAAATAACAAAATTTTTCCATTTTATATGGTTATACACTTCCTTTGAATGCTCTAATTTTTATCTACATTAATACCTACTTCAATATCTATTTCAAATACTCCATTTCCTTTCACTGTTCTTCACGGTCTGACTGAGCTGCTTTCTGGACACTTTCAGGCTATCAAGGCATACCTCTTTCATTGATACCTTTAGATACTGCTTTAAGCACTGGTTTATCTGTCAACCTCCCATATTAACTTTCATGATCTTTGGAAGTATGATCTACATCTGTTTTCTTCCTCCTTTTTTATAATCCCTGTGTTTGGTACAGTAAATGATATCTAGTACATACTTGATAGGGCTTCCCTGATGGCTCACTGGTAAATAATTCACCTGCCAATGCAGGAGACACAAGTTCAATTCCTGGGTCAGAAAGACCTCCTGGAAAAGGAGATGGCAAGCCACTCTAGTATTCTTACCTGGGAAATCCCATGGACAGAAGAGCCTGACAGGCTACAGTCCATGGGGTTGCAGAGTTGGACACAGCTACTGAACGACAACAACAAAACCAAACAAACTTGGTGTTTGTTGATTGATTTATGTGCAGTGTGATGGACACTGAGATCATGGAAGTAACTGCTGCTTAGGTGTAAATAAACCAGCTAACCTCCTTCAGAGTTTTCCTTCACAATGAGTCGCCACATTCAAGGGAGTTTGCTTCTGTGTGCAGCTTTTATCTAATGACTCATGACACCATTGGTATAAAGACCTTGCTATTAGGCCTAATGTAGGACACCTGATGGACCATGTACATTCCTCCACAGTGATGGCTCAAGATTCTTGGTCCTAAAGTGCTTTAGGACTTTTCAATCTACTCAATACTTCCATCCTCTCCTTCCATACCCTCAACATCCCAGATGTTGATTCCTAGTTAATAGCCTGTATGCTAAATTTCAATTTATCTTTTCTTTATGGACAACTAAGTGTGACAGATGTTACCAGAAGAGGTCTGAGAAAGCAGACTATAAGATGGGGTTCTGGAAATGAATCATTTGTTACCTGGTAGGATATGAGGACCCTATCACTAACAATAGCTGAATTTTAGAAAGCTCCCAGCATGAGTTGAATTATTAAAATCCTCACCAATGAAAAACTGTTATAGTGAACAGATAGAAGGACCTGTACTAGCAGGTGCCACTTATCAGATGTTTGAGAAGTATAGAGAAATAATAGCTATAAGGACAATGGAACTGGATGGCTAAATGTCACCGATACTCTAGAAAAATGTAACAGAAAGCTGTTAGACATTCACAGGCAATTAAAATTCAGTTCAGTTGCTCAGTCATGCCTGCCTCTTTGCAACCCCATGGACTGCACCACGCCAGGCTTCCCTGTCCATCACCAACTCCCAAAGCTTGCTCAAACTCTTGTTCATTGAGTTGGTGATGCCTTTGGCATCACAGGCAATTAAAAGTCAACTCTGAAAACCAAAAGACCACCCTGGCAAACTATGAAGAGACTTCTGTAATTCAAAGGCAAAGAAAACTAAGGACTGGACAAAGGACATAATAGTCACAAAGGGTGAACTCCCAAGAAGGGTAGACATACAACCAAAGCATTGTCTATTATAGCAGCATTAGACCCCCAATTAGGACAAACAGAAATTTTGGAATTTATTAAGAAGATACATAGGAGAATTCCTCACAACATTTTCAAACACCTGACTTCTCTGTTGACTATGAATCTGCTAATTAAGGGCAAGCACTCCAAGAAGAGAGAAAACTACATAGAGAACTTCCCCCTATAAGACATGTGTTTCTTTAAGACCTTTCATCACCTCTGCTTCTGGCTACTGGACCGATAACATCATAACTCAGTTAGGGGCATGTTGGGCCTCATAAGAAAGAAATAGGGCTATACTCCAATGGAGCTGCAAGCCTGAACTAGGATATACCAGCTAAAGTTAAGGAGCATGTACAGAGTGGATTATAAGAATGCTTGATCAAGGGAATCAGCACATAAAATGGAGATAAGGGAGAGGTTACTGATTTGGGAGCATTATTCCAAATTATAGGATTTAACAGCAGGAAAGTACCCCTAAAACATTCTCAGAAGTGTGGATGAAGAGCTGACACATTTGATGTGAAATTAAAAAGCCACAATTTCCATGACTGATGATTTAGGAAAGGATTAGAAGGCTCAGTGTAAGACACATCACAGAATTACGTTCATGAGATAGCCTATGTGTACCATTTACTAAGACCTTAAGGGATATACTAGTGAAAGGGACACTAGCATAATTATAAAGTCAATAATGGCTCTCCTCATTTTCTGGGAAAAGTCATTATAGAATTGGACTAGCTGATAAAAAATAGCACAACAGAATCTTAAAGCAATAAAGGCAAGGTTCAATGCTTAATTGCCAGAAGTTGAGTAAAATTTCATAATGAGTAACAGGCTTAAATTGCAGATTTAGGAGTAATGACTCACAGAAAATTGTGGCAGTGGTTAAAAGAACTTAGTGTCTTAGGGAAAACAGTAATTATAAATGGGCAGCCAATAAGGACACCACTCAGCTTATACCAAAAAAAAAAAAAAAAAAAAAAAAACATGGCTGGACCACCAAGTAGCTAGTGGGAGTTAAACCTCCCCAAAACCTTTGCCAGTTTTCAGGCATAGAACCCATTTCCTGACGATTCAGCTGGGCCCACTGGAAGAAGGACTCTGCAACATTATAAAAGAAATTTGATAAAAACTCTGTAAGCGCTTCCCCAAAGATTCTTGCAATAATGTGATATATCATGATGCTCTCTCCTTACTCCTCCATGCCCTGGTATGAGCGTATGAGCATGTGATGTGTTCATGTAAAATATAAAGTTCTGGTTAAGATTCAGATTATTTTGGTTCCAGTGAATCCAAACACCCATCTGATTTTAATTTTCATATCCCCCAACTATATAATTTGAATTGCATACACAACAGTTTGTGCAAGCCAAACACTGAGCCTAAGCCATAGGTTAATAGCTTTTATGTAGAAGATCCATCTAGATAAAGCTACAGTTTTTCCAGTAGTTGTGTATGCCTGTGAGAGTTGGACTATAAAGAAAGCTGAGTGCCAAAGAATTGATGCTTTTTAACTGTGGTGCTGGAGAAGATTCTTGAGAGTCCCTTGGAGACACCAACGAGTCCATCTAAAGGAAATAAGTCCTGAATATTCATTGGAAGGACTGATGTTGAAGATGAAACTCCAATACTTTGGCCACCTGATGTGAAGAACTGACTCACTGGAAAAGAAAGACCCTGATGCTGGGAAAGATTGAAGGTGGGAGAAGGAGATGACAGAGGATGAGATGGTTGGATGACATCACCAACTCGATGGACATTCCTGAATATTCATTGGAAGGACTGATGTTGAAGATGAAACTCCAATACTTTGGCCACCTGATGTGAAGAACTGACTCACTGGAAAAGAAAGACCCTGATGCTGGGAAAGATTGAAGGTGGGAGAAGGAGATGACAGAGGATGAGATGGTTGGATGACATCACCAACTCGATGGACATGAGTTTGAGTAAGCTCTGGGAGTTGGTGATGAACAGGGAAGCCTGGTGTGCTGCAGTCCAAGGGATTTCAAAGAGTCAGACACGACTGAGTGACTGAACTGAATTGAGAAGACCAGATAGCAACCAATGAAACTACCCCTTATCACAAGCAAGATAATGACTTAAAAAAAACTTACATCACAAGGGGATTGGGAAAAAAACACTCTATTTTTAAAGATATAAAATACACAGGAGTAGTGGTTTTCATTTAGACAGACTGGCCACAGGAGCAAGAAGTGGCTAGCAGTCTTCCACTTCAGTAATACTCTTAGGAATTTAGGGATCACTGGCATGCCATATCATATGTTCCAAAGTAAAAGACCAACAATTGCAGCTTGTACCTCCAACCATAATGAAATTAAAACACACACACACACACACACACACACACACACACATAAAAAAAAAAAAAAACATGGCTGGACCACCAAGTAGCTAGTGGGAGTTAAACCTCCCCATACCCTCGACCAGATAAAAGGTCATAAACCTTTGCCAGTTTTCAGGCATAGAACCCATTTCCTGACGATTCAGCTGGGCCCACTGGAAGAAGGACTCTGCAACATTATAAAAGAAATTTGATAAAAACTCTGTAAGCGCTTCCCCAAAGATTCTTGCAATAATGTGATATATCATGATGCTCTCTCCTTACTCCTCCATGCCCTGGTATGAGCGTATGAGCATGTGATGTGTTCATGTAAAATATAAAGTTCTGGTTAAGATTCAGATTATTTTGGTTCCAGTGAATCCAAACACCCATCTGATTTTAATTTTCATATCCCCCAACTATATAATTTGAATTGCATACACAACAGTTTGTGCAAGCCAAACACTGAGCCTAAGCCATAGGTTAATAGCTTTTATGTAGAAGATCCATCTAGATAAAGCTACAGTTTTTCCAGTAGTTGTGTATGCCTGTGAGAGTTGGACTATAAAGAAAGCTGAGTGCCAAAGAATTGATGCTTTTTAACTGTGGTGCTGGAGAAGATTCTTGAGAGTCCCTTGGAGACACCAACGAGTCCATCTAAAGGAAATAAGTCCTGAATATTCATTGGAAGGACTGATGTTGAAGATGAAACTCCAATACTTTGGCCACCTGATGTGAAGAACTGACTCACTGGAAAAGAAAGACCCTGATGCTGGGAAAGATTGAAGGTGGGAGAAGGAGATGACAGAGGATGAGATGGTTGGATGACATCACCAACTCGATGGACATGAGTTTGAGTAAGCTCTGGGAGTTGGTGATGAACAGGGAAGCCTGGTGTGCTGCAGTCCAAGGGGTTTCAAAGAGTCAGACACGACTGAGTGACTGAACTGAATTGAGAAGACCAGATAGCAACCAATGAAACTACCCCTTATCACAAGCAAGATAATGACTTAAAAAAAACTTACATCACAAGGGGATTGGGAAAAAAACACTCTATTTTTAAAGATATAAAATACACAGGAGTAGTGGTTTTCATTTAGACAGACTGGCCACAGGAGCAAGAAGTGGCTAGCAGTCTTCCACTTCAGTAATACTCTTAGGAATTTAGGGATCACTGGCATGCCATATCATATGTTCCAAAGTAAAAGACCAACAATTGCAGCTTGTACCTCCAACCATAATGAAATTAAAACACACACACACACACACACACACACACACACACACACACACAGCCTGATAAGCTTCTTTAGAGCAGTATACTCCACATCGGGGCATACTGTCTAGGCTCATACTGTGTAATACAATGCTACCAGCTTTAAGCATGGCCTCAAATAGGAAAGAGCTCTACAGCAGATCTGGTTTGCAGTGTAAGCTATCATGCATTCTGACAGACCTAATAGTATAAGAGATAGTAGTAATGGTTCAGTTCAATGCAGTTCACTCAGTCGAGTCCAACTCTTTGAGACCCCATGAACCAAAGCATGCCAGGTCTCCCTGTCCATCACCAACTCCTGGAGTTTACTCAAACTCATGTCCATTAAGTTGGTGATGCCATACAACCATCTCATCCTTTGTTGTCCCCTTCTCCTCCTGCCCTCAATCTTTCCCAGAATCAGGGTCTTTTCAAATGAGTCAGCTCTTCGCATCAGGTGGTCAAAGTATTGGAGTTTCAGCTTCAACATCAGTCCTTCCAATAAGACCCAGGACTGATCTTCTTTAGGATGGACTGGTTGTATCTCCTTTCAGTCCAAAGGACTCTCAAGAGTCTTCTCCAACACCACACTTCAAAAGCATTAATTCTTCAGTGCTCAACTTTCTTTATAGTCCAACTCTCACATCCATACATGACCACTGGAAAAACCATAGCCTTGAGTAGATGGACCTTTGTTGACAAAGATGGACCTTTGTTGACAAAGTAATGTCTCTGCTTTTTAATACGCTGTCTAGGTTGGTCATAGCTTTCCTTCCAAGGAGTAAGTGTCTTATAATTTCATGGCTGCAACCACCATCTGCAATGACTTTGGAGCCCATAAAAATAAAGTCAGCCACTGTTTCCACTGTTTCGTGATAATATCCAGCCTTGATGCACTCCTTTTCCTATTTGGAACCAGTCTGTTGTTACATGTCCAGTTCATAGACGTTCATGTCCAGTTTCATGTTCATGTTGCTTCCTGACCTGCATACAGGTTTCTCAAGAGGCAGGTCAGGTGGTCTGGTATTCCCATCTCTTTCAGAATTTTCCACAGTTTATTGTGATCCATACAGTCAAAGGCTTTGTCATAGTCAATAAGGCAGAAATAGATGTTTTTCTGGAATTCTCTTGCTTTTTCCATGATCCAGCAGAAGTTGTCAATTTGATCTCTGGTTCCTCTGCCTTTTCTAAAACCAGCTTGAACATCTGGAAGTTCACATGTTCATGTATTGCTGAAGCCTGGTTGGAGAATTTTGAGCATTACTTTACTAGCATGTGAGATGAGTGCAATTGTGTCACAGTTTGAGCATTCTTTGGAATTACCTTTCTTTGGGATTGTAGCCGTGGTAGGGGTAAAATAATGTCCCATGGAAGTTAAAGAAAGTGCTAGTGAAGAATCATAATAAAGATCTCTGGGGCTCTGGAGCAAGGCCATACCATCTACAACATACAGGCCTCTTGAGAAAAAAGTCCTGTCATGTTTTAGGTGGAGAAGTGCCTGACGAGACAGCAAAAAGCTATGAGACTGAACTATCCCCATGAGATGGATTCTGTCAGATGCACCAAGTTTTAACATTTTCAGAAACATGACATATTAATCCATCATATTAAAGTTGTACCTCTGTGATCAGATACAATTAGAGCTAGAGGTTATAAACAGCTGTGAGAACAAACAGCTCAGATCTGCATATCATTCACCACTATTGGACCAGTGCTGTTCTTGTAGGCCACAAGTCTGATATATAAAGAATCTTGTTTGAACAGCAATAAAGTAAAAACTGACACTTTATGGATGTGCCAAATATAAGCAACATCTTCACTGAAGTCTTCCTCAAGAGTGAACTTGAAAGTTAATGATGAATGAAATATGTCCCAATGGACAGCTTCATGCTGTCCATCAGTTCAGTTCAGTTCAGTCACTCAGTCGTGTCCGACTCTTTGCGACCCCATGAATCGCAGCACGCCAGGCCTCCCTGTTCATCACCATCTCCCGGAGTTCACTCAGACTCACGTCCATTGAGTCCGTGATGCCATCCAGCCATCTCATCCTCGGTCGTCCCCTTCTCCTCCTGCCCTAAAAAAAAAAAAAAAAAAAGAAAAAGAAAAGTGCCCTGATATTAGAATTTATATGGTGCCATGAGCAGTGGCAAATAGCCTAGCTGTTCATGACCCTGGCCAATGAAAGTATGGAGTGGGTCCATGGTATGAACCTATGGCAGACACAAGGGAGCAGGAACAAAGTGTGAAGACCTTTCTATGGATGCACATCACAGAGCATGTACCACAGGAGACTAATTAACAAGTAGAACACTCAGCTCATTGACATTAAGGAGCCTAAGTCATCAGCTATACTCCTGCTGGTGTGTTGTATACAAAAGAGAGTGGTCACATTGGAAAAGATGAGACTATTCATGGGACCAACAATATGAGCTCCCATTCAGTGAGGGGCATTTATGTACTTGTGATACTGAATGTTCAACCTGCTGGCAACAGAGACTAATGCTTAGTCCCCAGAATAACAGTATTCTTCAAGGAGAACAACTGACCAGTTGGTGAAANAGATGAGACTATTCATGGGACCAACAATATGAGCTCCCATTCAGTGAGGGGCATTTATGTACTTGTGATACTGAATGTTCAACCTGCTGGCAACAGAGACTAATGCTTAGTCCCCAGAATAACAGTATTCCTCAAGGAGACCAACTGACCAGTTGGTGAAAAATTATACATTATAGTTCTTTTAATTTGGAAATCCACATATTTGCTCTACTAGAAAGAGATAAATACTGAGGATATAGACTTTCCCTATTGCTGTGCTGACCCAGCTATTGCAGTGATCGGAGGGCTGATTCACCGGCATGAAATCCCGTGCAATATTGTACCAGACCAGGGGAGTCAATTCATAGCAAAGGAGATATAAGAGTAAGCCAAGTTACATGATATCTACTGTCTGTATCAAATACCATACCACCCTACCATCTTTTTTTTTTTTTTCCAGCCTACTAGAGAAGGGTATGGTCTCCTGAATATGCAGTTGAAGGATCAGTTTGAATCCTTGGGTACCTACCCGAGGATTAGGTACCATCTTTTAGATGTAGTATATGTACTGAATTGGCATATACACATGCTACTGTTTTCCTAACAGGAAGAATACCTGGATACCTAAATCCCTACAATTCTGTCTATGCAGGTCCAGGTCTCAACATTTGGCACTTTCATCAGAGAACTGCACAAAAGTCACTTTGGGTACTCTGATGAATCATTATACTCCCAAGATCCTTGCTGGGTTATCCTGCAACATAATTACAGACTAGAGCATTAACCTCTAATAAATATCTTGCATACCAAACTCCATCTCAATCTCTGCTGCTAGAAACCTCAACTGGTAACAAGCAGTATTAAAGTGTAATCGCTATACTACATAGGAAATGTATGTATACTACATATGAAGAGTATCTCTAAAGCTTCCTTTAGAGATATATTTCTATGGACATATCACTATTGGAATTTCTGTTAACTTTTACAGTAAATCCCCGTTTGGAGCTCTTGTAGCCTGATAAGCAGGGAAATGACAGGTTAGTAAATTTAAAAACAACAATGACACAAATATGTCACATTTGTGAAGATGATACATAATTAGCTTCTACTCAGTTGTCATGTGACTAGCCCAGAAAAGTCAGAATGTCATTTATGCTAGCTGTGTACTGTGTTTAGTCACTTCAGTTGTGTCCGACTCTTTGTGACCCCATGGACGGTAGCCTACCTGGTTCCTCTGTCCTTGGGGAGTTCCCAGGCAAGAATACTGGAGTAGGTTGTCGTGCCCTCCTCCTGGGGATCTTCCCAACCCTGGGATCGACTGAGGTCTCCCACATTGTGGATAAATTCTTTACTGACTGAGCCACTAGGGAAGAATACTGGAGTGGGTAGCCTTTCCCTTCTCCAGGGGAATTTTCCTGATCCAGGAAGTGAACCGCGGTCACCGGCACTGAAGGCAGATTCTTTACCTGCTGAGCTACCAGGGAAGCCCAGCCATGCATCATTTACTACTTAATACATTAACAACACAGGAGGAGGACTGAAAATGAAAGAATATAATTTCATAAAAATTGTTCCATGAGAGAGAGGAGAAGCAAGAAGAAACAGATGAGAAGCAGAAAACCTAATATGGAAATACAGATATATTTGGGTGAAAAATCAAACATCCATCCTCAACGAGTATCATCTATTATAATGTTTACTAACCTGTGCACTTCTGCGAAGGAAGGTTCAAGCAGAACCTTGAAGTTGCTGGAGAAATTAACATTTCTTAAATTCCAAATTTAGCTTAACATTAATCAAACACTAACCTGGACATTATGCCATTTACAGTTTATCAAAAATCCAAACAATGCAAGTCTAGTACCTATTTTAACAGTATCATGTCTGCTTTTTAAAAATATCATTTTGACAACAAAATCTATAATGCAGATTATAAAATCGAGAGTTTAGAAAGTTGAGTGTTATAACCATCAGATTCGGACTTAAAAGTATTAGATTTTCATAAAATGCCTTTCTGAGACGATACATATCCATCTGTAAAACATGTGCACTAAGCAGTAAAAGAGCAAAATACCAATGAGGCAGCAGTTAACCCCAGATGCTGCGCTGGAGGCTTTTTTTTTTTTTTTTTCTTTTAAAGGCATTATTTTAAAAGAAGGACTGTTACAAAAACAATTACTGCAATTATACTTGAAGGCAGTGCCATGTGATGCTTAAATAAAGTCCTCAATTATTCACAATCATGTTCTCAATGTTCAGAGAAATGAGGCTCAGGAAATTTAAGTAACTCACCCAAATTCACAAAGCTGGACAGGATAAGGGTTGGCAGTAACTCATGCCTGTGACTCTGCCTAATCAGGTTATTCTATAATATATCCTGCGAGGAGACAGTTCTCCAAAAGTGGTGAAGAACTGAGGAGAAGAGGAAAGTAACTGGCGGAGCAAATATTAACATGCCCGGAATATCTATGTCTACATCACGTCATGTCATATCACGTTTACCTCAGGTGTACTTCACGTCACGCCTATCTATGTCACCTAACGTCACGTCTGTTTACGTCTGTTTACGTCTACATCACCTTACGTCACGTCTGTTTACGTCTGTTTACGTCTACATCACCTTACGTCACGTCTGGAACCTCCTCTAGCTCCATAGCTCCACCTACGTAGATATACTGACGTAAATGTTGTCTTGGGGTGTGTTAAAGAGGCTTTTATTTGAGGCATTTGGTAGAAAGCATTTTCAGAGAGGACTTGTCGTTAAAGAGGACAGTGGCTTCTAACTATATAGCATGTACTTAAGTTTTCTAGTAGTAAGTGTTGTAGGAGAAGGAGATAGAAGAATGGTAAAAAGTTTGAAATTCGCAGGGCTGAGGAGACAACTGACAGATTGAACTTGGATCAGCTGGCCACTTTTCAAGCCTTTTTGGTAAGTATAACGACCCTCAGAAGAGGGAGTGATGTTTGGCACTGTGTGAAATATTAGAAACTCACACTGTACGGCAGAGCTCAGACAGACCAGTTAAGGAGAGCGCGAAACCTGAGTGGAACCTCGACCATCCATTCTTTGACAATTTCACAATGCACTCGTGCCGAAAGACTGCTTGTAAGCACCAGGGCCACACAAAAAGAGTTCTGGAAGCTTTCATAGTTTGCTCTATATATGGTTTTACCATAGTAAACAGATTTATAAAGGAGGATGCTGATTTCCCTTTTTTTCTTGGTAATCTTTGTGTTTACTTGAGAAATTTTTGTTTACAAGAATCTGTTTTGTGGTAAGAAACAACTGAAAAACCTAGACGAACTGAATGTACAAGATAAGCAAATTGCCCAACAAAATAATGTCTCACTATGCGTTTGCTGTTGCTAAGGGTCGTTTGAAAGTGACTAAGCAAATGACGATTATGGTAATAACAGATGACATTTTACTAGTTACAAAATATCGTACTTGTTTTTTAAGATCTTAAAAGAATTATACGAAGTTATATGGAATTAACTCATATTTAAAGATGAGGAAATAGGGTTAGAAAGATTAACTGATTTTTTTCAAAAAACGTACTCAACTAATGGCAGACCCTTCGGTTCCAGTTGTCATGCAGTCTGCTGCAGACTTTCTCTCTTTGGGGGAAAAAAAAAATGTGTGTGTGTATACTATATACTCTTTTCAACATGGCACAATAATCTAGAAAGAACAAATGCTTATATAATGTAAGACTCATCTTTGAGTGAAGGGTAGCTATTACAAAAACCCTTTAAGTTCATAGTAGTAGAACTAGTTTGGAGACAGCTGGTTTAAGTGAAGACAACATGGTAAATGTATTCAGCTCTGAAATAGCCTCTGATACTGCTCAGCTAACTTTTAATGTGTCTCGAAGCTCAGCAAACCACTGAGGGTGCAGTCCTGCTGCACTTGAATTTCTTTTGTGCTCACATAACTCCCGTTAACATTGCTCAAAGTTTAGGGTACCAGGAACTAAGGGCAATTTTTCTCTGCTCCCTCAGTTCTCTAAAGCTTTGAAGTCATAGACATTTAGCAATGTTTTCTCAATAAGAAGGGGATATTTTGCACAGAAATAAGAAAGCTGCAGGGAAGCCCTTGCTTACTGTAGGAAATCGCTGATGTACTGAGCCACGTGACACATGGCTCTGGTAGGGCACCAGCTGTCTGGAACCACCTCAGGGCTGTAGGCTGTGGGAAGAGAACTCCCATTGGCTGTATGTACATCTGATTGGCTGGATGACAGCAATGCCTTCCAGCCCTGCAGTTTCTTTTCCAGTATTCACCAGATGCAATTAGCAAGTCAGAAGGAAGCAACTTAAAATCTGCCAAAATAGGTCAGTAACCTGTTTGCCCATTAGTTTAATCACAGGATATGTGTTTAGAGCCACAAAAGTCCTATGAAAATTATACAAAAGCACCCATTCACTCCTAAGTTTTGCCATAGTTCCTTATGTTTTAAACATCATATGTAAAATAGATCTCAATGAAAAGTGGAGCTGTATCTAATTGAGAGGTGGCTCAGATGGTAAAGCGTCTGCCTGCAATGCAGGAGACCTGTGTTCAATCCCTGGGTCAGGAAGATCCCCTGGAGAAGGAAATGGCAATCCACTCCAGTACTCTTGCCTGGCACATTCCATGGTAAGAGGAGCCTGGTAGGCTACAGTCCATGGGGTTGCAAAGAGGCACAACTGAGTGACTTCACTTTCACTTTCCATATACAACTTAGAAAAGTCTTAAGTTTCCTTTAAAAGCTAGTAATTGGAGAAATGCAGGATATTGATATTATTATACACTACAGCTTATAGATTAAGATATGCACATGATTTTCCTATTTCCTCAACTTGCACCTTACCCTAATCTTTTCCTATAAATAATGATTCATAGATAGACTTTAAAAAACTAAATCATGTGGTAAATACACTCTGTAGTGTTATTTAAAAGGATGCGAACAAATTATCATCCCTTAAAGGCTGTGAACTGGAGAAGGCAATGGCAACCCACTCCAGTACTCTGGCCTGGAAAATCCCATGGACAGAGGGGCCTGGTAGGCTGCAGTCCATGGGGTCACTAAGAGTCGGACACGACTAAAGCAGCTTAGCAGCACCAGCAGCAGCAAAGGCTGTGAACAAAGCTTCACCTTAAAGCAAAATGTTGCCCCTTAATTGATTTTTTGGATGAATGTGCTGCCTTTGAGATTTTAACTGACCCCTGCATTCAACATATTTTTTTTCTGCATTTTTGTCATACAGATGTCAAAATCTTACTAGCTAAAATGTAAGTTATGTTTCAAAGCAGAAGCAGTTGAAAATCTTTTTAAACCTTCCTGATACATAAATTAAGACATAGTAAAGAAGCTAGAGTAAAAAGAGACAAATGGAGATAGTACAGGTGTGCTTTTCATCACATCTCCAGAAAAATTGCTGTTCTCTTCACTGATTTCTTCCTTTGCCTTATTTTTTTATATAGACAGTGTAACATATGTTACAATTAATCATATATAAGCCACTGGGAGAATAAATGCTGTCACAGTAATTAATGGTTTAACTTACTCTGAGTATTTTCAATATTAATAACCTAAATGGGACTATTGTGTTACTGTGAACAGGAACATATGTTGCTTTTTGCATTTTGCCTCTTAGAAATAAAAAAGTAAGCCTGTTTATTCTTCTTAGGTTTTGGTCAGTGGCATAAGGTTAGAAGCAGGCTGGAGGAATATTGTCAACACCCTGTGTTACAGGATGGATTGGTACAATATGCTGCCATTTCAGTAGGCTTCAAACCTTACCTTTTTTGCCTCTATTCTTCAGATAGTTTAGGATGGTATAAGAGATTTTGGACATAATGAATAGTGTTCTTCAAGCAAGCAAGCAAGTAAACAAAACTTGAATAACCATCAAAGCAATTTTTGCCAGTTTGTAGGATTGTATCAAGAGCCTTCTTGTGAAGGACTCAACATCAAACCTTAATGTTCCTTCCCAATAGTACAGGGACTCATTATTTAAATCTGCTTTGTTTTCACAGGTCTTATAGAAAGAGTGTCATCTAGCAGCATAAAAAATATTTTTGCTTCCCACATATTGTTTGCTCATTGTGTTTTTTTTTTTTGTTTCTGTTAATTATTTATTGTTTTTTTTTGTTGTTGATGTTGTTCTATATTAAAATAAGGCCCTCATAATTTAGAGTATCCTCGTGGTTTTAGGAAGATTTTGATTGTAAGAAAGCAATAGATAAAAGAGTGTTTGGCTACCACTCACCATTCAACCAGAAAGGTAAAATGATTCCCACTTAGAATGATAATTTCTAAAAATGCCTTTCATTGAAAGAATAGGCCCAGGAAAAAAGTGTGTTAATTTTAGCTAATTTTATTGTTATTTAACTTAGGAAGAAAATATCAAAATAAAAAGATAAAAGTAGCAGCAAATTAAAAAAAACAAAAAACAAAATAACCAAAATTCCAGGAAGAAATGTTGGTATATTGAAGAGAGTGATTGAGCTATTACTATAATTATTATAACAAACTTGAAGCAATTAAGTGATTCATTTAGAATAATCCCATGTGAACTAGACCTGTATTTCTGTCTGCTACTACACACTGAGTGGCCAGAACCTGGTTGAGCCCCAGGAAAATAGGATTAGAGCCCAAAATATGTATTTTATAACAATATATGCAAGATGTGTGGATAGGTTGTAGGTAAGCACAACCATAAAAATAAAATTATGCTCATGTTAAATATTACAATCAAAATGTTTGCTTTATTTAGTGAGTCTCAATATTCCAAGTTAAAAACCCTCAATCATCTTGGCCAAGTGAAGTACTTAAGCTATCACAAGTATGTTAAGAGGGACAGTGTAACTTGAGGTCAGTCATTTAAGAATCTCTTACAAAACAGTACCCAAAGTTGAAATATTCAAAAACTTTAAACTCTTATATTTGTATTTTAGGAAAAAAGCTTCAACTAATTTATTAACTTTCACATACTTTTCCTACTTATGAAGAAATAATTTTTCCTTGAATGTTTGAATATTAGCTAATCCAGCAACATAATGCTGAAGAAATTTTGTGTAATTAGATACAAGATGGAACTGGGTGAATAATTATAATTCCTGGATATTGAAATTAAGAATTCAACATAGCCTGTAGGGTAGGCTTTAGTTCTTTAAAGTTATTGAAGCCAGTGGTATTTTTTCCATATAATGTTCTGGTATAGTTTATGACACTAACCATAATTTCATAAATTATTTTCCATTATTAAGGTCAAGGGCCTTCTTCCAATGTTTATGTGCAAATCTAGAAAGACAGAAATAAATGCTATTTCTGGCCTCAAAGTTGTATAAACACATAAGGAACTTAATTATTTTGAAAAATTGAGCCTAAAGGTTTTATTTGCTTAATGTGGTATTCTCTTTATATAATTTCACTTTTACTTAAATATAAACCAGCACATCTTTGGAACTACATCTCAATTTTAAGGCCTGAGATCACAAAACTAGGAAGTGATACATTAAGCCACCACAACAGAACACTTGATAATCAGTGTCTTAAACCACAAGATGACCCATTATTTAATGAAAAATCTAAAGATAGGAAGTTGAACGATTGTTTCAGTAGTTCATTGATATTATTGTTTGTGTTCTCGTTCTGTCTTTTTGCTTTGTGTTTTGGCTTTAGTTTATTGTGCTTATTGCCTGTGGATACAATGTGACTTTAACAGTTCTATACATCAATTCTATACAGCATCAGTTGTATACAGTTGTATACATCAGTTCTATACAACATCAGTTCTAACAGTTCTATACAATAGTTGCCATTCAATGGAGAAATAATAGGAAAGGAACTGCCAGTGAGATATTGTATTGTGGATTTGTTTTTTTTTTTTTAATCAGTAATAAATTTCACATAAGTTTCCTAGAAAATTTGCTGATTTGTCCTTGTACTTCATTGATTAAAATTGACAGGGCTATCTCACTCTCAAGAAGGGTTGAGAAATTAGGTGCTTTTTTCTTTTTTTCATTTCTTAATTGTAGGTCCCAAGGGATAAAAGGGATGGAATTTTCTTTGAATACTTCTGATTTTGTAAAACCAAACTTGGCTCAAAGGTTATGAAATAGAAAATTCATAACATATGAAGTTCTATAACGTAATGAGTTAGGAAGTGAAAGTGTTAGTCATTTAGTTTTGTCTGACTGTGCAAAGCCTGCCAGGCTCTTCTGTCCATGAAATTCTCCAGTCAAGAATACTGGAGTGGGTTGCCATGCTCTTCTCAAGAGGATCTTCCTGACCAGGGATGGAATCCGGGTCTCCTGCATTGCAGGCAAATCCTTACAGTCTGAGCCACCAAGGAAACCCAATATGAGTTCAGTTCAGTTCAGTCACTCAGTCGTGTCTGACTCTTTGTGACCCCACGAATCTCAGCACACCAGGCCTCCCTGTCCACCACCAACTCCTGGAGTTCACCCAAACTCACGTCCATCGAGTCAGTGATGCCATCCACCCATCTCATCCTCTGTTGTCCCCTTCTCCTCCTGACCCCAATCCCTCCCAGAATCAGAGTCTTTTCCAATGAGTCAACTCTTCACATCAGGTGATCAAAGGACTGGAGTTTCAGCTTCAGCATCGTTCCTTCCAAAGAACACCCAGGGCTGATCTCCTTTAGAATGGACTGGATCTCCTTGCAGTCCAAGGAACTCTCAAGAGTCTTCTCCAACACCACAGTTCAAAAGCATCAATTCTTCATCGCTCAGCTTTCTTCACAGTCCAACTCTCACATCCATACTTGACTACTGGAAAAACCATAGCCTTCACTAGACAGACCTTTGCTGGCAAAGTAATATCTATGCTTTTTAATATGCTGTTTAGGTTGGTCATAACTTTCCTTCCAAGGAGTAAGCATCTTTTAATTTCATGGCTGCAATCATCCAATATGATTTAGAATATTTCCTAATTATAATTTGAAGATCATAGGATAATTGCGTTATTTTTTATTGCAATGATCCAATGATAATTTCAATGATGTGTTTCTTTCTACCAAAAAGTATGTTGGGAGAGACTTACTTTAGATTTGGTCTTATAAAGACTCATTTATACTATCGAGGTTTATTGATGTAATTTGTCATAGTTTAGCACCAGTCATTTTTAACTGAAAATATACTAATAGATGGAATCATGTGCTGAAAATCTTTTTGGGATGAGGGAGAATTGAAAGTAAGTGAAGTTAAAAGCTGAACAACATATTTCAAGAGCTAATGCTGTAACGAATAATGAGAGATAAAAGTTACTGTTGCTCTTCTCATTGCTGGTATCCTTATAGTTAACTTTCACACCCACAAAACCGGTAACTAATAAAAATAAAGACAACAGACACTATTTGTAACCACTATGCTGCTGTTTCTTAAAAACTGTACCTCAGAATCTAGCTACCTACTCATTTCTGTAACTTTATTCATTATCACCACTAATAGCTATTGGATGCCTTATGCTTCATTGGGACTGGTGGTTTTAGTTGCTAAGTCATGTCTGACTCTTTGCGACCCGGTGGACTGTAGTCCACCAGGCTTCTCTGTCCGTAGGATTTCCTTGGCAAGAATATTGGAGTGGGTTGCCATTTCCTTCACCAAGGGATCTTCCTGACCCAAGGATTGCATCTGCATCTCTCGCATTAGCAGGCACATTTCTTTACATCTTAGCCATCAGGGAAGTCCTGTGATTCAGTATCACATTGTTGAATCAGTATGCTAGCTGAAAAGGAGTTTGATAAGTTGTTTTTATTCCTTCCTTAATTCTGAGATACTGAAAGATACACAAAAGTGGATAGGCTGAGGGCCACATCCCAGAATAAGTAAAGTCAATTTCAGTATCAAGAAGATGACAAATTGAAGAAAAATCATTGAAAAAATAAAATCAGTTACACACACACACACACACACACACCCACACCCACACCCACACACACACCCCTCCCAGGGCATTTTACAAGACCTGGACAAATCAAATTGGTAGTAAAGACGATTTCTTGTTCTCTCATTTGATTTTAAAGATATTTATAAGCAAACCAATTTGCATTCTGACCATAATATAAATAATTTAACAATTGAGCTTTGTTTTTGGGATATGAAAATGTTTTATTAAAATAATCAGCATCATTTATCAAGCTGATATTTTGCATATAATGAAAGACATTTCCTTTTCAGGAAAATAAATTCCATATATTTTCAACATGCTCATTGTATTGTACCTCTAGTAGTTCCTATAAGTGATATTGCAAGATACTTCTGTTCATTTTATGCAGTTAGATGACAAATGTTTGTTCTTCTGCCCTGATGTATTAAAGAGAAAGTCAGAACTCCCTAGACTGCTAATGCAAAACACCTCTTTAAAATCAGACTCATGTAAAATTCTAAATATTCCCCAAGCCTTTATAAAATTTGATTAAACTATTAGATCTGTCAGTGTGCATTGTTTTACGTTTTTCTTTTGAAAAAGTGAAAGAGTAGAGATGTACAAANACAGATTTCTACAAATTCATCTGAAATGAACTTAAATAAGTGACTTATTAGATAATATTTTTAAAATATGTCACACTGAAGACAGTGTGCCATTAACAGAGAATTATTGAATGCCCTTTAAAAATATATAGAATCTATATTTAAGATTTTTATAACTTCTTGTTATATTCTAAAGTTGTATAAGTCCAGAATACAGAATAGACTCTATTACACAAGTTTAATGGTTCTATCTAATATTTTATTAATATACTTCCAAGGAATCTTACTCAAGCTTATTGTTGTTGTTCAGTCACTAGGATGTGTCCAACTCTTTATGACCCTGTGGACTGCAGGACGCCAGGCTTCCCTGTCCTTTACTATCTCCCAGAGTTTGCACAAGTTCATATTCATCGAATTGGTGATGCCACCCAACCTTCTCATCCTCTGTTGCTCCGTTTTGCTCCTGCCCTCAATCTTTCCTAGAATCAGGGTCTTTCCGAATGAGTCAGCTCTCCATATAAGGTGGCCAAAGTATTGGAGCTTCAGCTTCAGCATCAGTCCTTCCAATGAATATTCAGGTTTGGTGTCCTTTAAGATTGACTGGTTTGATCTCCTTATTATCTAAGGGACTCTCAAGAGTCTTCTGCAGCGCTGTAATTTGAAAGCATTAATTCTTCAGTGCTCATCCATCTTTGTGGTCCATTTCTCACATCTGTGCATGACTACCAGAAAAAACACAGATTTGACTATTTGACTTTGATTTTTGACTATATGACTAACTTTGTTAGCAAAGTGATGTCTCTGCTTTTTAATACAGATTCTAGGTTTGTCATAGCTTTCTTCCAAGGAGCAAACGTCTTTTAATTTTGTGGTTGCAGCCACCATCCACAGTTATTTTAAAGCCAAATAAAATAAAATTTGTCACTAATGAGTCAGCTCTCCATATAAGGTGGCCAAAGTATTGGAGCTTCAGCTTCAGCATCAGTCCTTCCAATGAATATTCAGGGTTGGTGTCCTTTAAGATTGACTGGTTTGATCTCCTTGTTATCTAAGGGACTCTCAAGAGTCTTCTGCAGCGCTGTAATTTGAAAGCATCAATTCTTCAGTGCTCATCCATCTTTGTGGTCCATTTCTCACATCTGTGCATGACTACCAGAAAAACCACAGATTTGACTATTTGACTTTGACTTTTGACTATATGACTAACTTTGTTAGCAAAGTGATGTCTCTGCTTTTTAATATGGATTCTAGGTTTGTCATAGCTTTCTTCCAAGGAGCAAACGTCTTTTAATTTTGTGGTTGCAACCACCATCCACAGTTATTTTAAAGCCAAATAAAATAAAATTTGTCACTTTTTTTTTCCTTTTCTTCCCCTTCCATTGGCCATGAAGTGCTGGGACTGAATGCCATGATATTAGCTTTTTGAATGTTGAGTTTTAAGCCAGTTTTTTACTCTCCTCTTTCATGCTAATCAAGATGTTCTTTAGTTCCTCTTTGCTTTCTGCCATTAGAATTGTATCATCTGCATATCTGAGATTATTGATATTTCTCCCAACATTCTTGATTCCAGCTTGTGCTTCATCCAGCCCAGCATTTTACATGATGTACTTTGCATATAAGTTAAATAAGCAGAATCATGTAGGAGACAGGAAGAATAAAAGAAAAGCAGGCCCCGGCAAGGGCCACAAAAGAAATTTATAATTATTTATAAACTGGATGCTATGAGGCATGAGACTCTTGGAACAAGTCCAGAGGGAATAGTACATAATCTTGAAAACAAGATATGATCCTGGGGTTCCAACCCCAGACTGTTTCTCAACTGGCATCTCAGAGTCACATATTTTACATATCTAGTGGAAAATCTATAGATAAGAATATTAGTCTTAGTTACTGATTTGTTATTGATTCAGTTCGGTTCAGTTCAGTCACTCAGTCACGTCCGACTCTTTGTGACCCAATGAATTGCAGCACGCCAAGCCTCTCTGTCCATCACCAACTCCTGGAGCTCACTCAAACTCATATCCATCGAGTCAGTGATGCCATCCAGCCGTCTCATCCTCTGTTGTCCCTTCTCTTCCTGCCCCCAATCCCTCCCAGCATCAGAGTCTTTTCCAATGAGTCAGCACTTCGCATGAGGTGGCCAAAGTATTGGAGTTTCAGCTTTAGCATCATTTCTTCCAAAGAACACCCAAGGCTGATGTCCTTTAGAATGGACTGGTTGGATCTCCTTGCAGTCCAAGAAACTCTCAAGAGTCTTCTCCAACACTACAGTTCAAAAGCATCAATTACTGTTTCCTAATTACTCAATGGTTAATGATCATTTTGTTCTTTGGCCCTGAAAGCCACATGAGTTATAGTTTAACTCCCCACATATTCTTTCATTCACAGCTGGAAGTATAATAAAGCTGGCTTGGATTCAGTTTTGGCACCTTCACCTTGGAGCAGTGTTGGTCCCCTGATCCTCGCTTTTCTATGAATTCTTGTGTATAATTTCTCATTCTTTCACCATATCACGGTTTTGGAAACCCTGCTTGTCAATGTGGTCTCGACAGAATCACAATATACACCCTTGACATACTCGTTTCCTAGTTTTGAGCCAGTCCATTTTTCCATGTCCAGTTCTAACTGTTGCTTCTTGTGTTGCATAAAGGTTTCTCAGGAGTCAGTTAAGTTGGTCTGGTATTCCCATCTCTTTAAGAATTTTCCACAGCTCATTGTGATCCACACAGTCAAAGGTTTTAAT